>OX421971.1:4559541-4797041 GCA_949128135.1 Parasteatoda lunata
AAGCCCACCTAGCAATTTTAGGAGTTAATTGTTTTTTACTCATTGTCTTTTGGAAAGCTGAACAGTCTGTTACAAGTTTAAATTTATTTCCCACCAAATAATTTCGAAATTTTTTCAAAGCCTCAATTATAGCCAATACTTCAAGTTCATAACTTGAATAATTCTCCTCTTGAGGAGTCGTTTTTTTACTCATATAGTGTATTGGGTGTAATTTGTTATCATCAGATTGTTGAAAAAGAATAGCACCATATCCAAATTTACTTGCATCAGTATGTAATTCAAGCTTTGCTCCTTGTTTAAAAATGTGTAGTACTGGGTTTTCAGAAAGTTTTTGTTTTAAAGTTTGAAATGCTGTTTGTTGTTCTGGGCCAAAATAAAATACACTGTTATCCCGAAGTAAATCACTTAATGGTTTAGCAATTAAAGCATAGTTAAGAATAAACTTCCTAAAATATCCGGTTAATCCAAGAAAACTCTGCACCTGTTTAGTAGATTTAGGTACAGGAAAATTTTGAACAGCTAATGTTTTTTCGGAAGAGGGTTTAATGGTACCGTTCTCAATAATATAACCCAAAAAGTTAATTTTAGACATCAAAAATTGGCATTTCTTTAAATTAAGTTCTAGTCCATATTCGGATGCAGTTTGTAACACTCTCGTTAATCTGTTCAGTGCGTCTATTTCACTTTCTGCGGGTATAAAAATATCATCCATGAAGATGACAACAACACCTTCTCTAAGAAGATCACGGAACACATAGTTAATGTACCTCTGGAATGTACTAGGGCTATTACACAACCCAAATGGCACTTTATTAAACTCATACTGCCCATCAGGTGTCACAAATGAGGTGTACTTTTTACTATCCTCGTCTACGTCTATATGGAAAAACCCATTTCGGAGATCAATTTTGCTACAAATTTTAGAACCCTGTAATTGATCTAACACATCTTCAATTAGAGGTAAGGGGTATCTATCCTTAATTGTTTTTGAATTTAATTTCCGGTAATCTATGCATAATCTTAGGCTATTATCTTTCTTTTTGCAAAGAACTATTGGGGAACAATAATCAGAACAACTCTCTCTAAATATGTCTGTTTTTAACCATTCTGATATCTGATCATTTACTTTTTGTTTCTCAGAAAAAAATAAACGTCTAGCTCTTTGACAAACTGGTATTTCATCTTTTAAAATAATTTTCATGTTTAACTTAGTGTCTTTAATTTTGTTTGGTTTGTAATTATTAATCAACACTGACAGTTCGTTTCTGATACAAGAGTCATTAACATGTGATAAATCAAGTTCATCATTACTATACACATTGTTGATATTAAATAAAAAACATTCACAGGAGGAAAAGTCATTAATATTCAAACAAGAACACTTATAAAAATCTTCACTTTCAGAAGCTAAAATTTGATTCTTTACACTTGAAGAAAGCTGACCTAGATTTATTAATTGCTCGTAAATCGTTGGGTTTAGATTCGCTTCTACTTCAAGATTATCGGTAACAGCGGCGCTGACCTTCAACCCTGACTCATTTGGATTTAAAGACATTTGGATCTCTACAAGTTTTGCTTTTTGTTTATCCCCAAAACATGACGTCAGCATTATATTAGAAAATGGCAGATTTCTTATTTTTATTTTATTTGAATTAATTACCGATATTTTAGCTCCAGAATCTATAACGGCATTCAACGGGTGATGATTTCCATTCACATAAATCTGAGCATACTTCAACTCGTGCTTAAAATTATTTTCTCCAGATGGTTTGCAAGAATTTACACTAAAGTTTTTATTCTTTAAGTTATCGCTGGGAGGGGTATTTTTTCTTTCTGATTTATCGCTTCTGGAATCATATGTTTTATTCGATCTTTTTGGACAGTGGCACGCAAAATGATTAATTTCTCCGCATACATAACAATGTCTCTCCTCGCTATTTTGTTTATCTATCGCTTGAGAAAAACGATCCGGGTGATTTTTTCTGAAATTTCTGTTTTCATTCCGAAAAAATGTGTTCTGACTTCTAAAAAAAGTGTTCGCCCCATTTTTATGTGCTTCGTTCTGTGGTATATTTTTTGACGTAATGTAAATGTCTAATTCTCGAGCTAACTCGACGGGATTAAACCAATTTTCTCCTTGACGGATTAGGATATGACTCGCCATCTCTTTATTTAATGTCTCAATTATTTTATCGGATATAATTAAGTTGCATAATGATTTAAATGTTTCGACTTTACGTAATTTGCAATAATACTCGAAATGTGAATTTAAGCGAGTAGCAAATTGAATATATGTTTCTTCTTTAAATTTTGAGGCATTTTTAAAGTTATTCAAACATTCTTGGGGAGTTTGTTGAAAATCGCACAATATTAAAGCTTTTAATTTTTCATAGTTTTTTAAATCATTATCTTCAATGTATAACAAGACACTGTTTGCTTTTTCACCTAGTATATTGATTAAGATTTCGGCTTTAAGCCCCTCATTTACGTTTTTCGTAGCAAAAGCTCTTTCCAACGATGAAAAAAATTGATTAAAATTTTCTGGTTTCGATGGAACTGGAAGAGATAAAGTCTTAATACTATGAATTAGATTCTCAATGTTTGTTTCGCGTGTATCATTTATTGTTTTGGGAGGATTAGTTTCAAATGCTTTGTTTTTCGCCTCTAATAAAAGCATTTCTTTCTCGAGTCTTTCTAATTTTAATTTTTCTAACTCTACTTGAATTTCGCTTTGTTTAAGTTCCCTGTCCGCTGTTTGTACTCTTTCTTCCACGGTGTTAGTTATTAAATTTTTGACAAATTCTGAATCATTTTTAAATATTTCGGTACATTCAATTTTTTCTTTTAATTTAACGATATTATCGCTGCTGTCTGCGATGCCTCCTATTTCCTCTAATACTTTTACTAGATCTTCTTTCTTTGAATTTTTATACATTTTTAAAATTGAAAATTTCCTACCTTGATTGAAGAAACTCCGTGTCCAATGGTAATCCAATGTTTCGTTGATTCAAACCAGATTCGTATCCCTTTTGTATCCAATGATTTCACAACTGCACTTCTCCGCTCTTGATCACTTCTGCCCTTCTGATTTGCAGAGAATAATCCAATTATTTCGGTGATGTATCCAGGTGATTCAGATTTCAGAAAGTTTCAGGATGATTCGAAAGTTTCAGGAAAGTTTTCTCGCACTTCACGGAAAAGTTGACTGCCCTTCTCGACAGGTTCAGTTTTTGGTGATTTCGGAATGTTCACAGGTTTCTGCTGCTGCTTTTCTCCATTCGCTGATATTTCGCTGCACTTTTCAGAAAATGTATGGATTCCAACTGCCCTACTCGGCAGATTCAAGACTGAATTTAAAACAGGAACAAAATTCGAGTGAATGTTAATTTAAGTTTCTGCTCCTTCACGAGCGTAGAATTTCACTTTTATTTCACAATTCGTAGATTATCCCCTTCGCGGGATTTCAAAAGTTATTTGGCTGATTAATCCCCTGCTCGGGATTTCAAAGTTCAGTTCAGAAATTTTTTCCACATCCCCTACTCGGGATTTCAAAGTTCAAAAATTTATGGCTCGATATTCAAATCTCGGACGAAAGCCCCCATAAATCTCTAGGGGTTTGTGTAGCATAAGTTGAAATAACGACGATGATATAACATTGAAACTTAACATTTAATAGAAATAAAAGGAAATAGATATTTAACAGTGAGTGACATGATACGGGAGGGCTGCCTTCACGCAGTGGTCTCCGAATCGCATGTGAATAAGAAATTAAAATGTTCTATGGATTAAGTTCAGAGAGATTCGGGAGTTTCCCATCGGGACTTCCCCGTCAGGTCTCGCTGGCGCCTCTCAATGACAAAGAGGATGATGCAATGTTCTCAGCTATTGCACTATGGTATTGAAACAACAGCTCTACATATATATATATATATATATCAGGGGTCTGTCCACATATGTTGTGAAAGGTCCTGTTTTTGTAAAATTATGAAAAAACTTTTCATAATTTGTGAACATAAAATAAACTTTAAGTCACATTCTTTCAACCAGGGTCCTGCTTTTGTGAATTTGTGCAAATAGGGTCCTGTTACTGTAAAAATTGCTAAAAACCTTCTCAAGAAGTTTTTAAATTATAAATCAATACAAGATTCTTCTCAACAATTGCTGCTACTAAATTAATTCAACATACAAATATTTGGTATTTAGCCTATACTGCTCAACATAGAATGTTCATTTCGGACGAATAATGGAAACAAAATCACTCACATTTTTAATAATTTCAATTTACATATTTTAAATAACACAACTTGGTAATGTATCACTTTAGATGCGTTATGCATTAAGTAAACTTAAACTCTTCAATTTATAATATTTTATTTTAAAAAATAGTCAGAAATTAATTTTTATTTACATAATATTCTATTAATTTTATGAATAAATATAAATTGATCAGTTATTTATTTACAGAAAGAAATTATGATTTAATATTAATAAGAATGCGCACACTATGTTTGTAAAAGTAGAAATATTTTCTTAGAATACTACATTTGGAATTTAAACTTAGGGAAACTTGTCTCGAACAGTCTTTCCCCCCTCCCGGAGGAGTTTATTCAATTAACAAAACAATAATGAAGATAAACAAATTTGTGAAGGGTTCGGTTAAAAGATGAATTATTTTGTGAAGGGTCTGTACAGACTCCTGTATGTGTATATATATATTTATATATATATATATAAACATTTACACTTATATAAAAATTATCATATTTGGCACCAACTTGACTAAATGGATCATGGTATATGACAATTAAGTCATTAACAAAATTTTAGTCTTATTTTTGATGAATTTTTGTTCTTATTTAGGCCACTATTTTCCTAGTTTTTGGCTACTATTTTCATGTTTTCGGCTACTAAAAGTAACTATTTTGTTAATTTTTTTCTGTGGCAACCCTGCAAATGTAAACGTAATATTTGAATTGTGCATTTACTTAAAAATTTTTTTGGCGCTCTCTTACTATGGTGATAGTATCGTAAATCAATATGTTTTTATTGTATTTTTGGGTTATCGATATTGATCGTGCGTTTGAGTATTTACTTTTTAATATAATTCTATCGAATTTTTTGGCAGTTATTCCTATTGATTTCTCCATAGTTTTTAAATCCGTTATTTTTTGATAAGATGTTATTTTTTCAACAACCTAATTCCGAAACGAAACACTCATTTTGATGATTGTTTACATGATTTCGTTTTAGATTTTTTTCGACAATCACAACTACGGATTTCATGATTTTTTTTATTTTACTGATTGTTTACATAATGCGAAGACGGAAATATAAGTTGTGCCCCCCCCCCCCCCTACAAAATCAGGGTTGCCATTACACAGGGAAAACCTGGAAAATACATGTAATTTTAAAATTACCAAAAAATAACAGGGAAAATGCAAGTAATTTTAAATTTTTTTTCCAAACTGGGAAAATACAGAGACTTTGGTTTCCTATTTTTGTTTTTTAAAAAATGGTGACCTCTCAATGTGCAATCTATGGGATACTTAATCATGATATTTCTGCTATACTAAACTATTTCATTTACTATAGCATTATTTAAGTATGTGCAGCTGTTTTTCCATCAATTAAATCTAATATAGCTCACACAAGTAATTATTGTTTCCTCTTCATATATTGCATATAATATGTACTGGGAAAACACTTGGAATTTTTTTCCAGATTTGAGAAGCAACCCTGAAAATGCAAGAATATCATCCATAATATTAGAATAAAAAATTATTACAAGTTCAATTAATAAAAGAAATTATATATATTTGTAAACACAGCTCTTTTGTTACGTTAAATTAGTAACATACATGTTTATTATTAAAAGTATCTTGCAGAAAGGTATTAGTACTATAGAGTCACTGATTGGTTGAAAAAATTCTATCAGACCTACCCTTTATTTATTGTTTTTTCTTTCCCAGATGAAGTGGCGTGTGTAGATCCAGATATTTGCATGCAGTACTGTCAGAATCCAGCTGGATGTTCCAATGTTGCCTACCCTAGATTAGTTTTGGAACTCATGCCTACAGGTAATATTTTTATTCTTTATTACAGATTTCATTGTGGGAAGGGAAGCACTAAATCTTCAAATTTGTGTATGTTTTGCACATTAATAACTATATATACACAGAGTGCATAGCATTTTAAAAAGTGCTTAAAGGTGCTTATTTTTTTATTTACCTTTTTTAAAAGCCCTTAATGGTCCATTTTTCATTGGGTATTTTTAAAAAGTGCTTGATTTTCCTTTTTCTTTGCAATGTTGCTTAATTTTCCTTTTTTTCTTTGCTATGCTTTGCTATAATTTTCGCTGCATATTATGCAAAAGTGAAGTCTTCACATTGTTCTATTCAACTTTTTCACAATTCATTCAATCAGAATCTATTTCGACGTACCGTTGCTCCATAGCATATGAAAGCGCCAATCATTTTACGTGTTTGATGAAATACTTGCGAGTCTACATGTACGTCTACTGAGCTGCGTTCGGTGAGATTCTTGCACCCTCATGTGCAACTCTTCCTAATTTCGCAAGATATTCTCAATTTTGGGCTTCTTTTCCCACTGTCTGATATTGAACCGGAAAATCTTTTCTTTTTAGAATGGCTAATACAATCAAAAAAAGAGTTCTTTGTCAGAAACTGATTATTTTATCATGATCGTGTAAAGTCTTCGAAAATTATTTTGCTTTTTGTTAGTATTAGGGGAACCGGAAAGTAAAGTTTCAGTGCATTTGATATTTGTAATCAAGATTTTATTTTTAATCTATAATGTATTCACCCGCATTAGCAACAACCTTTCAATGCTGGATCGAAAATGAATTGAAATAGATTAAAATAATGAATTTGTTTTTGAGACTAACAAATATTTGATGCGCCAAAACTACATTACTTTCCGGTTCCCCTAATATATAGTGCTTAAAAAATACTTATAAGGTGCTTATCTTTTGTTGAAAGATTTGGTTGTGCACTATGATATAGATAGGTAGCACAAAAAAAATAAAAAGAAGAAAAAAAGAGACACTAAGAAAATCAAAAAGTTTTATGTTTTTCTTTACATTTTATTTTCAGTTTTTTGAGTGATATATTTTTTACGTAATGTGTTCTATTTTGTTTCAATTTTTTTAGTGCTCCTCACATTATTGTATTGATATATTTTGCTTGGGCTGTATTGATACAATATTAGAAAGCACTACTTTTTGCGGATATAATCGTGTGAGCTGATAAATGGATTATATATATATATATATAATCACAAAAAATTCAAAGAGAAAAACGAAGAAAATTAATAATTAATTTTGTTTTCCGGATTTTTAATATTTTTTTTTTTTTTTTTTAGTTTTCCGGATTTTTAATATATATTTTTTTTGTTTTCCGGATTTTTAATATTTTTTCCATTTTTTCTAAATTTTTTAGCTTATATATATATATATATATATATATATATATATATATATATATATATATATATATATATATATATATATATATATATATATATATATATATATATATATATATATATATATATATATATTGTTATCCAGCTTTTTAATATATATTTTTTTGTAAATTTTTTTTACAATTATTTTAATTCTTTTCTACTATGTATGTATATATAGGACCCTATAAATTATGCGGAAATTTTTTAAAAATGATGCGGCTAGGATGCGGCGATTTTTAAAAATTATGCGGCAAGGATGCGGCGTCTTTTAAAAATTATGCATGTAGGTTGTGAATGACCCAGAAAACAATTGAAACAGAAAACAAAAATCTCTTTAAAAAGTTCAACTTTCTTTCCTGTTTTAATAAAAAAAAATTTCAATGAATACAGTAAAGATTTCAACTAAATTACCTTCTTATGTATTGTACATCCATTTTCTACATCAGAACAATTATTAAAGTTTATTAAAATGGAGAGAAGTTAGTCTAGAGCTGCGTTTTCTTTCAAACTCTGTCTTTGTTTTGTAAATATTTGGCCGTAGCAGGATACAGCTCTTTCACAATCTACTGAATTAGGAAGCACTGAGAGCACTTGTCTTGCTTTTTTTGTAAGTTCTGAAAATCTCTCTGAGACTACCTCTGAATTCCAGAATCTAATTAAGTCCTGGTTTGAACATTCTTTTACATATTCTTTGTAAGCAGCATACTCTAGTTTTATATCTTGACCACTCATTCCTGGAATATTCTTGAATACATCGTCGTCTTCAATATTGAGGTTGACTATTTGTTCTGAATCGAAAACTCGAGCAGCTTTCATGAAGTTTAATGCAGGTTGACTAAACTTGGGCCAGCGTTTTTTGAATACGTCTAGTTCTGGAGAGTAGTAAGTATTCAACTTTGCAATAGTTTTGTGATACACTTCGTGAAGAAATATGTTGTGTGAATCTTTTCGTGAGTATGATTCCTGAGAATTACATCGAAGTTTAGACCGCAGATCAAAAATCTTATTGTAAGCTTGTGAATAGATACACCACATGTTTCGAAAAAGAGAAGAGTATCCATTAATATCTGAACGTGTTCTGCAATGAACTGAAAGTCTTTGTAAACGTACTTGCTTTCCACCAAAACTTTGCACTGATTGAGACAAGTAGTGTCAGGAATAAGGTTTATTTCACTGCTGAAAAATTCTATGTAAACATTACAATATTCAACATGATATTGCACTGATTTAAACCAGGAATTCCCCCGTGTCTTTATTGGTACTGGACAAAGTGTAGCTTTCTTATTGTCATCTGTTAAAAACTTTAAATAGCTGCGCTTTCTTGCAGAACAATGCTTGAACAATTTCTTCCCCTGTGAATTTGTCCACCTCTGAAAAATGTTCACGCCACTGATCAGATGCTAAATTAAGAATGTGAGCATTGCAGGTCATGTGCACTGAATTGGGCAGTAGAGTACGCAACACTTCCTTGTAAGCCCGAGTCATGTAAGTTGCGTTATCTGTTAAGATTGCTGAAACTTTGTTGCAATCAATCTCATATTTGTCGAGCACTCTTGGCACGAGATTCTTGGAAAGATCTGACCACCTGACCAAAAAGATTCTTGGAATTGAAAAAGAAGATATATTTCAATTGAAAAAAAACCCTTTAGGAGAAATTTATCTGGTAAACGAATACATTTTGCTGAAAAATAAAAATTATACAGATATGCCGCAATTATGCGGATAATTGTGAATTATGCGGGTTTCCGCATCTTCGCATAATTTATAGGGCCCTTTGTGTATATATATATATATTATATAGTTTTCTGAAATGAAACAATCATGGTATCCCCTTGTAAACTTTACAGAAAGTCGAACATTATTATAAACATTTGAACATTATCTTAAACACTGTTGTAAATTTATTCTAACAGACCTTTATTTTTTATAAAACAATATTTTCCTCTGGGGAAACTTTTTTTCCGTATGACCTAAACGAAAATGCTCTCATAATGAAAATAACTTTTAGTGCTAGTACTGTTAAATGCATGTTTTTATTAAATTCAAGTTTAAATATAATTTATACATTAATAATCAATTTTAAGCCCTCAATTTTACTATAGCAAAATTATCTTTTTTATATGGGAAAAATATACAGAAATTTATCTGTCATAAATTATTTTTATTTTAAGTGAGAATTTTTGAAAATATCTTCTTTCTTTACAATATTTTTGTGTTGACTTTTTAATATAATTTTTAATTTTCACAAATTATGTTTAAATTTTCATAAAATAGGTACCTCTCAAAAAAACCAGACAGACTAATTTTTAATTATAAATTAAGAAGGAGGACTTAGAAATTAAAGAATTAGAAGTTTGCTGAACACAATTTCACTTGCAATTTTATCTCCCATACTTCTTTTAACCACCCTTCCATTGCTATGCCCATACAACCAGTAACCACACTTCTGATTTTGACTCAAGGGGAAAAAAACCTCTTTCACAGATAAAAAGAATACCTGAAAAGCAACAAACTGCTAATAAACATGTCTCTTAATAAAATGAAAACATAAAAAGAGTTGTTCCAGGCTGGTAGAGAAAATAAGATTTTGATCTGTTAAAAAATTTATAAAAGGGAATTTTCTTAAAGAAAAGTAACATAAAATCCTAGATAATTTAGTCGGTATAGTTATAGATAATTTTACCAGGTTTTTTTTAGAGGTACCTATTTTGGGAAAATTTAGACATAATTCGTGAAAAAAAAAATTATATTAAAAAATCTACGAAAAAATATAAGTAGAAAATATTTTCAAAAATTATCACTACTAATAAAACTCATTTATGACTGGTAAATTTCTATATATTTTCCCCCATATCTTCAAAAACAATTTCGCTATTCTAAAATTTTAGGCTAAAAATTGTATCCAAATTTCAAAATTCATAAAAATCATTGTCCATAGTTAAATTTCAACTTGAATTTTATAAAAACATGCATTTAACAGTACTGGTACTAAAAGTTACTTTCATTATGAAAACATTTTCAATTGGGTTATACAGAAAAAAGTTTCACAGAGAAAAAAAAATGGTTCGTAAAAAAAATAAAGGTCTGTTAGAATAAGTTTACAATAGTGTTTAAGATAATGTTCGAATTTTCACTTCCTGTAAAGTTTATTGAGAGAGAGCCTTGTCGTTTCATTTTCAAAAATTCACCTAAAAAAAGCTCATTTTGATATGGCGTTAGTGACTTACCATATTGCACTATCTGACCAAACACATGCTGCTAATTTTTTTGTAGAAGACAGCTGGCAGAAGAGCTCCTCTTTTCATTAGATTGCAACGAGAACAGGGTTTGCATGAGGAGTGAATTTTTTATTTGTGAAACTATTGTTTTTTCTAAAGTTAAATTTGTTATGGTACCATATACTACACTACTACCACTAAATAATTTACTATACCACTAAATGGTAGTAAATTTACAGACAAACCCCTTTTTACCGATATATCACAGACCAGTAGAAAATAATCCAAGAAGCTAGATAACTTATGAAACGGCGAACATGAAACTGTGTCTATATATATATATATATATATATATATATATATATAGACAGAGAAACAGATAGATTCACTTATATATGAATATCTGCCTGCTTGCGTGCCTGTCTGTGTGTGTGGATATATATTGGTTTAAAAATGTTTCCATTAAAATTATGTTCCATTAAAATTGATAAAAGTTTGAGTTGTGAGCTATGCAAATCATTTTAAATCATTATAATTTTTTTATATCATTTTAGAGTAAATTATAAATTACACTAAAAATTTGAAGGAAATCAGTCAAATAGTTTCTGAAAAATCAAATTTTAAAAATGTTATTTATTTAAATTTGATTTCTCTGACTGTTCAACTGCATCATTCAAATTTTGTTTTTTGTCATTTAAAATTATGTAAATGTCTTTATTTCTTACAATTCAAAAATTTTTAGACTGTTATTAAATAAAATAATAACAAATGATTTTTACTTGGAATAATCTTAAAATAATGAATTTCATAATTATGGGCAAAAATTTTCAATCTGCCTAAAAAGTTCTTGAGAAATAGTGAAAAATGTAAAAAGAGAAATTTATATTAATAGTTAAAAAATTTTGATTGCTCTCCTGTCAAAATTATTGGGACCAGAATATGGATCTCCCCGTATTTTGATTGTCGAAAAACCATTTTTTTTTTAAATACGACTATGCAAGGTAAGAATACTACACTAGATAAGAAAATAGGTTTTGTCATCTGATTTTGTGACTTAAAATATCTTCTAGCTTAATTGCTAGATCAAAAGTTATTCAAGGAATTCATTTCTTTTTTTTTATTTTGCTCACTGTACACATTATCCATGTGTCTGTGATAGTGATATTTTTTTTATTCCGTTCCTAAGAGAGTGTTATTTTAATTTAAATGACCTAATCAGAATTTTAAATGTCTGTTGCAAAAATGAAAAATATTTTTATTAAATCTCCTGATTTCTAACTTTTTAGGACAGCTTATCTGAATATTTTATTTTTAATAAATTCATGAAAATTTTACTAGTAATTCAATAAACAATTGAACATAGTGATAATTTTTTTCTTATATAACATAGAGTGCTATATATATATATATATATATATAGAGAGAGAGAGAGAGAGAGAGAGAGAGAGAGAAATCGTGGAAAAGACTAATGAAAAGAGAAGTAAAAAAATAATTAAAATGAAATATTAAAAAAAAATTATATTAAAAAGCCTGAAAGCAAAAAAAAATTAAGACTCCACAAAAAGGAGTGCTTTCTAATATTGTATCAATATAGCCAAAGCAAGATATATCAATGCAATACTGTGAGGAACACTAAAAAAATAAAAATTGAAAGAAAGCAGAATATATTAAGTAAAAAATATTTCACATATAAAACAGAAAATAAAAAGCTGCAAAAAAAAATAATAATAATAAAACAGAACAAAACTAAATCTATAAAGCGAGTAGCAAATTCAAATGAACTTATCAAATCAAATTTTATCCTTTTTGTCTTTATTGTGCTATACATATATACAATTTTTTTTTTTAAAACAAAATAGAATACATTAAATTATGTAAAGAAACAGAAAATAAAGTTTAAGGAAAAAACAGGTTCTTTTTTCTTCAAATTTTATTTTCTGTTTTTTATGTGATATTTATTACTCATTACTATTTATTACTCATTATTATTTATTACTATTCTATTTTGCTAAAAAAGAAATTTTTTTAAGACTATCACCTTACACTATTGTATTCAGATATTTAGCTTTGGCTATATTGATACAATATTAGAAAAAGCTCCTTTTTGCGGATATAATCGTGTGAGTTGAAGAGAATATACATATATTTGTTTTTATTTTATATAATTTTATTTTTTCATTATTCTGTAATTTTTTCCCATGTTTCCTCTTTATTTTTTACTTATTTTATGAGTTCTATGTACTTGCAGCTTATGTGCAATAATTAAAACTTATTGATTTTTCTTAATTTTTTTTTTTTTTTTTTTTTTGTCCTTTTTATTTATTTTACTCTATATACATAGCTGCCTACTCTACTGGATTTTGCTAGTTTCTACAAGTCTACTGTTTAATTAAAATTCTCCTAGTTTTGGTACATTTTAGAAAATTCCATAAAATTGAGTAAGTTTCCTAAAAAAAATTTCCTATTGAAATAAATTTTTGTACAGATTATTGATTGCTCGAATATTTAAATAAGTATTACTAATACATAAGGAAGCAAACCTCATTTATAAATTCGGTTCAATACTTTTTTTGTTCAAAATGTACAGTTTATTTTTATTCAGAACTCTTTTTAAATTAATTTAAACAATCTTTTAACTATCTTTGATGAATTAAATGCCTATTAATATTCGAAATTATGAGTAAACTTAATACATAACATTTCAAGTATATTTATTTAGTGACAATCATAACTGGAGAATCCATAATTCTTCTATTCTGATGATTTTAAAAATCCCTAAAATTTCCTATGTTTAAAATATTGAGTACGTACATAATGAAATAATTATCATGAAATTGATATTTCATAAAATCTATTGGATTTTTTCCTAGTCATGTTGGCAGCTATGTGTATGTATATACATGTGCACACACATATATAATTTTGACACCAACTTAAAATTTTTGTTGATACGCTACTCTTTCTGATTTTAACCAAAATTATTATATTAAGGGCTCCGAGGTTTGATGATGGCTGTAATGTTAGCTGCCTTAATGAGCGACCTCACATCTGTTTACAATAGTGCCAGTACACTGTGCACGATGGATATTTGGCCGCAGATACGAAGGAAAGCAACTGTATGGGAACTCATGATTGTTGGAAGGTAAAGTAAACATGCTTGACATAATTGAAATTTTCTTACCCCAAACATCAGATAATTCAAGGATGAGGTGTTACGCAAATAAGATTTTAGTTTAAACAATGAAAATGAAGTTTTTCTCACAAATGTAATTAGAATAGTACATGGCACGTAGCATTTTTAAAAAGTGCTTATTTTCATTTTTTAAAAGCCCTTAAAGGTGCTTTTTTTATTAGGTGCTCTTTAAAAAAGTGCTTGATATTCTCTTTTCGAAAAAGAGATTTCTTCTTTACCATGTCGATTTTCGGCACATATTATGCAAAAATGTGGTCTTCACATTCTATTCAACTTTTTCACAATTCATTCAACCACAATCCATTTCGGCCTGTCGTCAGTCCATAGTGTATGAAAGCTCCAATCATTTTACTTGTTGTATAAATTCTTGCACTCTGCTGCATTATGCAAGACATTCTCAATTTCAGGCTTCATTTTCCACCCTCATTTTTTGAACCGAAAAATCTCTCGATCTTTTTATGGTGCCTAATCTAATCAAGAATAAGATTTCTTTGTCAGAAACTAGTTATTTCATCATAATCACGTAAATTCTTTGAAAATTATTTTGCATTTTGTCAATAGTGCTTAAAATATTTTTTAAGTGTTTAAAAAGTACTTAAAAGGAGTTTATTTTTTATTGAAAGATTTGACTACCTACCCTGTAGTACCCATCTTTTTGTTGCACTTTCTTGGATTAAATGAGGAAAATAATTTTTAAAGCATGACAATATCAGAAAAATATATGTACAGAGTAAACTGACAGTTGTTTAAAATTTGTTTTTTTTTATACTTAAAACAGTGATGTTCTAAAACTGTAGAGTCAATATGATGTATCTTCATCTTGAACAGCTTTTTAAAACTTTAAACAAAGTTATAGTGTTAAGTGTTGTAATTATTAGCAAAATAAAGGTGACAGCTATTCTAAATTAGTATTTAATATGAACTTAGAAAGAAAAGAGAAGAGCTATTAGAAAAAATAAACTCAGATATACAAGATGGAAGTTGCCAGATTACAAAGTACAACTCTACAAGATAAATAAAAATAACGTGAGGCTCGCTGATAGCATGCTTGATTTATAACATAAAGTCTATTCGCAATTCAAATAAACTATAGACGGCGCTGCAGTCTAGGGCAAATGGCGTCAGAAAAAGGTAATACAATCTGATGTTGTACCTGTTTCCCAGTGTATAACTGTGTGATACATTAGCATTTTTTTACTAGCTAGCTTAATTTTATTGTCCAGTGATGGATTTTATTAAATTATTAGATATTTTAGCATATCTGGAAAGGGACGAGAAATCCAGGAGCATCACTGAAGGTGAAAAAATTATTAATTCAAACCACATTATAACATGTGGTGTTGTGAAGCAGCCATTACCGCGGAAAAGAATTATTTATGCGGTTTGCCTTCGTTCTACGAAGATAAATTCTTCTCCGTATATAATTGAAGGTGCTTTATTTAAAAGAATGTCTGGAAATGGACACGGCATATCTCAATTTTATTGCAGTTGTCCTGCTGGTGCTGGTGGTGTCTGCAAACATGTGGTTTTGTATATGTATAACCAATAAATGCTTTTTATAAATAAATAATGCATTTCTTTACTTCCAATAAAAATCTTTTTCGAGCAAAATAAAGCAGAGGACTTAGAAATTTTCTTTCCATAATTCTACTTACCATAAGGTAAGTCACCAATACTTATTCTTGTGGTGTAACTAACTACCACTACAAATAATAAATACGAATTCAATAGTATATAAGACATGTTAACTTGATTCTATTTTGAGGTACCTTTTGATAGATGAAGGTTGACATAGTCTAAGATAAATAACTCCCACATTGGTGACCCGGACGTGATTTGAACATGCAGAAATCTCAACAGTAACGCCTACTTCGTTGGATGGTCCACGTTAAAAAACAGTTGATTTGCTGTTAATATAAAAAAATGCTCAAAAAAGAAAGAAAAATATCCGGTGAAGTAATTAGTCTCCCGGTCAATAAACAATAATGAAGAAAAAATGAGCGAAATGCTACAAGAATAAATAATGAGCAAAGTGCTATAAAAAAAATGAAGCAAAAATATAATGAGCAAAAATTAACTAAATATATTAATAGCATGAATCA
Source organism: Parasteatoda lunata (assembly GCA_949128135.1). NCBI lineage: Eukaryota > Metazoa > Arthropoda > Arachnida > Araneae > Theridiidae > Parasteatoda > Parasteatoda lunata. Next base: position 4,575,540 of record OX421971.1, read on the forward strand.
ACTAGTGGTAATCGTTCATCGAATTCTATCCCAGATAAAATTTTGGAAGGGGAGTAATGTGGTGTAATTAACTACCACTACAAATAATAAATACGAATTCAATAGTATATAAGAGATGTTAACTTGATTCTATTTGGAGGTACCTTTTGATAGATGAAGGTTGACATAGTCTAAGATAAATAACTCCCACATTCTCATAAAAATTAAGCAAGAATATCTTTATCCTTTGGTTACTTACGCTTAACCAGACATACATTCAAAAAATAAACAAATGCCATATTCTATCTTTATTTAAAATAACATACTTTTCATCCAGTTATAAGATTAATATTTGACCAGATATATGAAGCAGAATTTCATTCAATTATAATTTCAATTCTGAATCCTCCAAAATAGAAATGCTTTATTTTTAGGAAAATAAAAATATTTCAGAGGATAAATTATCATATAAATGCATACATACCGGGTAAAATATAGTCTTCCTTTAAAAAATGCTTCAAACACACAAGCATGTGCTTTGTATCAGTTTTTCCGATGCGGAGTTTATTAATCCACAAGTTTCTTCGATTTTCTTTCTTTCCGTCTACGAAAACATTTTCCTCTTCTTTAGGAAAAGAATGAAAATTAACGTCATCTCGAGAAGCTCTCGAGTGACACTGAGGCACACAGCAATTTCTATTGCTAAAAGCCAAATTTTTAAACATTTTATAATTTCGCCTTTATGATAAAAACAGCCGTTATAGCAACAGATATAACCGTTGGTTTTACCTGTTACGTTAAATTCTTGAATCCCCGCAAGGTGGCGTATTCGAGCTCTAGAATTGCGAATAAGAAATATAAGAGATGTACATAGATGCATATAGATGTGATGAAAATTAAAAGAAATAAATGTTTACAATGCTAGACAATTAATGTTAAATATATTTTTACTCTACACAGTAATGAATGTAACTAAACAATTAACGTAAATTCTTTTTTCTATTATGTTAAAATAATAACCTTGAATTTGAATATAACGAGCAACCAGGTTTAATCGACATTTTTTAGTTTCCTAGTATAAATTACATAAATTTACCTACTTTAATTACATTTAATAAAATTACGTCTAAAATTGTTTAATAAAGTTTTTGCAAGATTTTTAAAATACTATCTTATAAAAATTAAGTGTCTGGAATATTTTTTCCAGAGTGCATAGCATTTTTAAAAATTGCTTAAAGGAGCTTATTTTTTATTTACGTTTTTTAAAGCTCTTGAAGGTACTTTTTTCATTTGGAGTTTGTACAAAATTCTTCTTTATTAAATTTTTCTTTGTTTTATAAAGAGATTTTTTCTTTATATCTTTTTCTTTGACATATCGATTGTTGTTCTAAATTTCAAAACACGCATGACATTTTCACAATTTTCTCTACAATATTTATCAGAAACTAGTTATTTTATCATGATTATTTATTGATTTTACGTTTATAAATTCAGAATTTTAAATGCTATAAAAAAATTATTTTTGTTTCTGCTTAGATCCTAATTCTAATTTTTTATTGAAAAATGATTAAATATTTTTTTTAAAGCCTTAAAAAGTATTTAAAAGTTGCTTTTCTTTTGTTAAGAAACCTGGATACGCACCCTGTTTTCAAAGATAAGTTCATTTTGAATCTCCTTTTCATCTCTGTTAAGAAGAAGGCTTTTCTGTGTAAGAGTTAAATGGGAAATTCTTGTTCTTAAAATGGAAAAAATAAAAGTTAATGATGGGTGTATAGTTTTTGGTAAGTATTGAAAATAACATTTCATCAATGGATTAGTAAATCAAACTTAATCCATTGTTATAGAAAGATTGGTGTATTGTTCTAAACAAACTTTTTGAGTCGTGATGGCTCAGGGGATAGTGTTCGCCTTACATTGAGGCGTGCTAGACAAATAGAGGGTAAAAGGTATGAGGTTCGATTTTCGGTCTATCTCATGCATTAAACTTGTGTCGGTGAGGTCATAGTCTGCGGGGATCGGCCAGTTTATTTTCATTTGCTGTTGGTCGTTCTTGCGTGAATCATGACGTCACCCGTTATCAGTATTTAAGCTTCTGTTGAAGCAGATCATTTGTGTATTCTTTCTTTTCGTCACTCTGTTTGTGACATTTTTTATTACTAATGTTTTTAAATAAACTTGTTTCTTCAGAAATTTTGTTTTCTCTTATTTGTTTTATTGACATACAAGGATGATATTCTGCGACAATCTCGGATGTCATGGTTATGGGCCGAGGTTTAGGCATAACCGGGATTTATTTTCTATCGTCTTGAATATTGAATTTTCATTAGCCTGGACTCAGCCAAGTCATTGTCAACTTCAAATGGAGAATCTTTAATATGGGGGCCGTTCCCACCCGCCATTTTTGCAAAGTGAATCGTCAGTAAAATCTCAAGTTGGTTATGGTGTACTTAAAGATGCTGAGGATTCGAAAAACAATAGAACATTATCAAAATATGTCTCTTCTAAGGAATTTTTCTCCAGTTGACAAAACTATTAGTAAGCATTTTTAAAAGAACTTTTGTTCGGAATATAAGTATGCACATCCGAATTTGATGGCTACTTCTAAGGATTACGAAGTTTGTCTGCAACGATACGAAGCTAGTCTGGAACGATATTCCCTTTAAGAATCTTTGAATTGTAATTGTTTCATCATGGAATGTTCGAACTTGCATATAGATTTCCTGAATTCGTCAAATTGGAGTATATGGAAAGAAAATATCAAAGTAATCCTCATGGACCGAGGAGTGTGGAGTTTTATCTCCAAAACTGAGCCTGCCCTACCTTCAGAAGCAAGTCGAAAAGAAAGTCAAGAATACCTCTGGAGACGCGACAAAGCGTACACGTCGATATTTCTTAGTATTGCACCCGAATACCGAAGTCTGATCTCAGCGACAACTGATGGTGCTGAAACCTGGGAAATCCTAAAACAACATTTTGAGCCAACTACAAGAGCGAGAATTGTTCAACTCCTAGACCAATTCTTCGACCTGAAATACACCCCAGGAGAAGAAGTTGGAATATTTGCAGCGAGATTGAAAAACCTGGTTTCTCAGCTGAAAGAAGCAGGACATCCGGTGGACGACCTATACCAAGGATTCCAACTTATAAGATACTTACCCAAGGACTTTCAAGGTATTGTTCAAATTATTTATAGATGGGAGGACACTAAATTTAAGAACATTTTAGACGAATTACTTTTGGAGGAAAGTAGAGCAACTAAATTTTGATTTAAATAATGTTAGTGATATTGCTTATAATGTTAATTCAAGTTTTAATGAAAAGTTAAGTGTAACTAATAAGTTTAAATCTGGTTCTTCTAATAGCAAGGGAAATTTAGAATCTGCTAATATTAAGTCTAAATTCAAATCTAGTTATGATAAATCTAAGATAGGACCTTGTTATCGTTGTAATAAATATGGTCATTTAATATCCGATTGTAAGCAAAAATTAAAGTATATTTCACAGAATATAAAGAGTAAATTTAAACAAAATGCAAGTGATAATTCTTACTGTAATGTAACTACAAATGTTTTAGATAATAGACTCGAATGAGCAATTGTTTAGTGTATCTGTTCAGATAAATGATCTAGATATCTGGCATTTAAGATACTGCCACATAAATTGTGATTATATAATTCAAACTAGTAAAAATTCTAGCGCGAAAGGATTACCTAATCTCAATTTTTCAGATAGTAATTGTATAGAATGTAAATTAGTTAAATCTAAAAGAATTTCGTTTAAATCAAATTTAAGTATAAGGTCTAAGAAACCTTTGGAACTTTTACATATGGACGTATGTGGTCCAATGCCTGTCGTTTCACATGGTGGAAGTCTGTACTTTCTTTCTATCACTGACGATTTTTCAAGGAAAGTTACTACTTTTCCCATTAAAAAGAAATCTGATGTTTTTGATAGTTTCATAAGATATCAAAAGCGAGCTGAAAGATTTTTTAACTGTAAAATTGTAAATTTTAGAACTGATAATGGCATGGAATTTTGCCATGAAGAGTTTAGTGATTTTCTTGAAAATGAAGGTATTAAAGCTGAGCGTACTAACGCTTATACGCCAGAGCAAAACGGTGTTAGTGAACGCTATAATTTAACTGCCTTAGACAATATTAAAGCAATGTTAAAATCTAGTAAATTAGCAAATGCTTTTTGGGCTGAAGCTTTGCTATGCTTTTAATAGAGTTTGTCACAAAAACCAAATTAAAACTCCCTTTGAACTATATAGTGGTAGAAAACCATCAGTCACTCATTTGAAAGTATTTGGTTTTTTAGCATTTGTGGGTCAACCAAAACAGTTGCGAAATAAACTTCAAATGAGAGCTAAAGAAGGTATTATGTTAGGATATGCAATGCAAATGAAAGGTTATAGAATTTGGCTTAAAAACGAAAGGAAACTTGTTGAAACAATAAATGTTCGTTTTGACGAAAATGTAATTGGGGTGGAAGCCGTGCTGGGCACCAAACCCATTAAACGTAATTTTGCTAGTTTTGAACCGGAACGTCCCGATTTGGACGAAAGTTCTTCAGATGAAGATACAGGTAGTTCAAGCGTAAAACCCGATTTAATTCCGTGTAAAAACATTTCGTGGATTAGAAAAGCTGTACCCCGTCCAGATAATAGTCGAACTGATATTTATTATAATATTGAAGGGGTAAATATGAGATTAAGATCCTATAACGATGTAGAAAATTACTGCAATAGTAACAAGATACAGTATGATAGTGATTTATTTGATTTCAGTGGGAAAAATGCTTTTTCTGGTAAAGTTTCAAATTTTCAGGTTAATCATAACATAAAACACGAAGCTAATCATATTGAAATAAAAATTCCTAGAAATTATAAAGACTGTTTAAGATCTCCCCAAGTTAAAAATTGGGAATTAGCCATGTCTGATAAGATTGAAACTATGAGAGAAGGAAAAGTTTGGGATTTGGTTCCAACTCCTAAAAATAAAAGAATTTTGGGAAGCCGTTGGGTTTATACAACTAAAGTTAATGAAAAGGGGGAAATTGAAAGATATAAAGCACGTTTAGTTGCTCAGGGATTTAAACAAATACGAGGTGAAAGTTATGAAGTATTTAGTCCTGTGGTTAATTTTGTTCTTGTAAGAATGTTTTTCACAATCTTAGTTTGTATGCTAGGGTGGTATCATACCCAATTAGATATTAAGTGTGCTTACCTTTACGCAAATTTGAATGCGGATGTATTTATGTATCAACCTCAAGGTTTTGTTGATTTAAATAAGCAAGACCACGTTTGTCATTTAAAGAAAGCTATTTATGGACTCAAACAAAGTGGTCGAGAGTGGTTTTTTGAATTAGATAATACACTTGAAAATTTAAAGTTTGTAAGATTGAAATGGTGTAATTGTACATATGTATATAAAAATTTAATTCTTATAATTTATGTAGATGATATAATTATTTTTGCTAAAACAAAATATGAAGTAGACAGTGTTATTAAACTTTTAAGTGATAATTTTGATTTAAAAATTTTGGGTAAAACGCGTAAGTTGTTAGGTGTTGAATTTGTTCAAAAAGATGGTGAGATGTTAATACATCAAAAGAGTTACATCCAAAAAGTTTGTAAAATGTTTTCTAGCTTCAAATTTCCTTTGTCATCGTTGCCGATTACTAAGGGTAACTTATTATCAAAAGCTGATTGTCCATCTTCTAAAAGCGAAGTGGATGAAATGGCAAAATTGCCGTTTCGGAACATTTTGGATTGTTTGGCTTATGTAGCTAATCGCACAAGACCGGATATTTCCTATGCGGTAAATATATTATCACAATTTCAAGAAAATCCAGGTTTAAAGCACTGGAATGCCATATTAAGATTATTAGGTTATGTTCAAAATACTCAAGATTATTTCTTAAAATTGTCAAATATTGGAGAATTAAATGTTAATTGTTACTGTGACTCAGATTTTGCTGCTAACTGGGATGACAGAATATCAGTAGGTGGTATAATATTGTTTTTGGATAAAACTCCGATATTCTGGAAAACTTTCAAACAAAGATGTGTGAGTCTATCTACAATGGAATTAGAGTATGTGACTTTTACTGACGTTGCCAAAGTGGTAATGTGGGTTAAGCGTATAATAGATGAATGTGGAGAATTAAATTAAAAAGACATAAATTTAAGTGATTGTATTATATTTAGTGACAATCAATCTGCAATTGATTTTTCTCATTCACCTATTGAAAATAGTCGAACGAAACACATCGACGTAAGGTATCACTTTTTAAGAAATTTAATTTATGATAAATTTTTTGCTGTTAAACACGTTAGGAGTAAGTTTAACTTAGCGGACATTTTTGCAAAACCTTGAACTAAGTTAAAGGGGGCCGCATGTTAGACAAATAGAGGGTAAAAGGTATGAGGTTCGATTTTCGGTCGTCGATCTCATGCATTCAACTTGTGTCGGTGAGGTCATGGTCTGCGGGGATCAGCCAGTTTATTTTCATTTGCTGTTGGTCGTTCTTGCGTGTATCATGACGTCACCCGTTATCAGTATTTAAGCTTCTGTTGAAGCAGATCATTTGTGTATTCTTTCTTTTCGTCACTCTGTCTGTGACATTTTTTATTACTAATTTTTTTAAATAAACTTGTTTCTTCAGAAACTTCGTTTTCTCTTATTTGTTTTATTGTCATACAAAGACGATATTCTGCGACAATCTCGGATGTCAAGGCGAACCCGGTTCGAATCCAGCGATAGCTGGTCGATACGAATTCTGCATCCCGCTTGCACCCACCACAGTGCTGACTTGAAATATCCTCAGTGGTAGATGGATCATAGGATAGAGTCCCCTTGCCTTCAGGATAACAGTTTTCCTCTCCATGTAACGCAAATGTGGGTTAGTTCCATCAAAAAGTTCTCCACGAATACTTGATTCAGGAGTTCTCTTATCTTCTGGATTGGGTTCAAAATTACGGAGTTGAACATTAGTAGTTGTAAACCCTAAATTGGCTGTTCGGTGATGACAATAAAATAAAACAGTAATTATAAATAAAGTACTAAAAAGATTTATATACACATTTTTTTTACTTCGCTATATGTAAGTTCCAATTTTGATTATGCATGATGTATCAAAGCTTTACGCATAGCATGTCACTTGTGAAATCTGTTTCCCTTTAATGTTGGCAGGTATGTTTGTTGTGCTTTGCATTTCCAACAAGATAGTAAAAATACCGATTTTTCCCTAACCGTAAGTTTCAGGAATTCCAAGGCTCTGAAATTTCAAATCATCAAATCAATAATCACATTTATGTACAGAAATTCTTGTATATCATAATTAAAAATATTAAAACTTAAATTTATACTTGACGCTTGTAAAAATTCTTTTTTTATTAGAATAATAAATGTGATTAGAGATAAACTTATACGTAATTATTCATTTAAATTATGCTGCATATAGAATTATTTAGAATTTCATGTTTTGAAAACATAAAAATGATTTAAATTTATAAGGAGATAAATTTTTTGAAATGCCTCATTAATCATGGTGCCTAGTGTTTTTAAAAAGTGCTTAAAGTTGCTTATTTTCAATTTGTTTTTTAAAAGCACTTAAAGGTGCTTTTTCTATTGTTTTTTATTTTATTTTTTAAAGTGCTTAATTTTCCCTTTTTCACAATTCATTCAACCACAATCTATTTCAGCGTACTGTCCTCCATAGAGTATGAAACCGCTAATCATTTTACATGTTTGATGAAATACTTGGCAGTCCGCTTGTCCGTCTACTGACCTGAGTCCCCTGAGATATTTGCTCTCTCATGTGCAATGCTGCTGCATTTTGCGAAATATTCTCAATTTCAGGCTTCATTTTCCACCCTATGTTATCGAACCGAAAAATCTCGTGATCATTTTATAATGGCTTCAACAATCAAGGAAAGAGTTCTTTCTCAGAAACTAATTATTTCATCATGATCATGTAAAGTCTTTGAAACTTATTGTGCATTTTATTAATTGCATATAGTGCTTACAAATATTTTTTGTAAGCTTAAAAAGTACTTAAAAGGTACTTATTTTTGGTTGAAATATATGGCTATGCACCCTGTTAATGATTTTATTCAAGAAATTTTCATCATATTTGAGTAGAGGTTCAGAATCACCCCTGTTTCCAAGAAAGATGCCAATTCGAAAATAAAAAAGTGAAAGTAACCATTTTCTTTTCTTGACAGAGTGTTCATAATCATCATGATTTTTATAAGTATTGGCTGGATACCAGTCATCCAACAGCTTCAAGGAGGACAGCTGTTTATCTACATACAGTCTGTATCTGCATATCTCGCACCCCCCATTGCGGCTGTTTACATACTGGCTGTTCTATGGAAAAGACTCAATGAGCAGGTATGCAATCTCATAATATGATTATACTGCAAAAGCTTCGTTTCAGTGGCTGAGTGGTAGTGCTCTCGTGCTTCAGGCCCTGGGTCCGATCTTAGGGCTGGGTAAGGTTGACTTTGCCTTTCACTAAATTGATATGATAAAATGAGTAGGTACCAAGCATGCTTGGGAATTTAACTTTGGGGGTTCCGCATTCAGTTGACTACCAAATCAGAACACCTATTTCTGCACCCCAGACCCCATGGTCAAGAAAACTGAAATGGGCACAGTAGGCCTTGGCCCTCTATGGGCTGCTGTGCCACTGAGTTTAGTAGTAGTAATAGCATGTCTCCATGAATTAAACAAATGGGGATAATGTTTTCTGCAACAAACTTCCCTCAAATATGATATTCTGCAAGATATTATTAATTTGTAATAATTGAACAGGTTATCTGCCACCTTGAAAGTCATGAAAAATCATGGAAGGTCATGAATTTCGTTATTGAACAAAATTTGTCATGATTTCAACTATTTATTTTTTAAAAGAATCATGGATTTAGGTCTCCGAAGAATCTAATTTTTAAAATGGAATTTAACCCCCTCCCAATTTCATATTGTTCTAAATATCTGAATATGTAACAAAATCCCCTCAGTCATATTTCATTAAAATATAAAATGCTTTTATCATGTTCTTTAAAAAATATGGCGTTCTTTCAAAAAATGAAAGAAAAAACATTTCTAGAGTGAATTATCTTTTTAACTTCTGTGATTTGAGAATTTTTGTTGTTATTAAATTTTTTTTTTATTTTATCAATTTAAAATTCTAGCTGAAGCAAGACAGTCATTGACGAATCTTTTTTTAATTCAAAAATGAGAACAGAAAAATCAGTTCTTTCCTTTATTAAGTATTTCTTTCCTTTTTGATGAACAAGAAAAGTATCTTTAGAATATAATTTTGCAGAAAAAAAGAGGGAAAAAAATTTATTTGCTGTTGTATTTTTTTCCAGCTACTTTATTGCTCTTTCTGTTAATTGAACTTAAAATCTATAAATATGAGATGTAGAGTATAACAGTTTTAGTTATACCCTCCATTTCAATTAATGTTATAATAATGTTTCTTAAATTTATTTTTGTGTTTTTGTTTGAGAAAATTCTTACTTTAAGTCATGAAAAATTCTTGAAATTAGTCGTAGAAAGTCATGAATTTGAAAATCTAAACTGTAGTAGATATCCTGCACATTTTGTTTATAAAAGGAAATTATCATATAGAAACAAACTACACATAGTATTTTTTTCATTATATATGTATTTTTATTTGTTAATGTCATAGTTGGTTGTTGACGTAGGCCATGAAGGCCATGGGGTGTGATTCTTTTCGAATATGACTTCTGCCACACCCGTTTATAGTGCAGACCTTTCATACATCCACAAATCGTTCTATCTCTAATTCAGTAACCTTAAAGGTATTGATTTGTTATGGGAGCATGGAGGACTTAGTGACCTGACAGATTTAATGTGCACCAGTCACTGTTTACTATACGAAGAGTCTTTGACAAACTGAATTCAAAATCCCCCTCCCAACCAGGCTACCCCGGCTCCATTTGTTAATGTATTGATTATAATATTATGGGTGATCAGTGTTTTCACTACAACGCGAGAATCTCGCATATTTTTTTCATTCCCCGCTATAAAAAATTATTAATGCGAGAAGTTCGCGCACCCTTTTAATGAATTTCAAAAAGCGGGAATTTTGGAAAAAATTTTGTCTTCCGCCATTTCGAATTAAATCCGCTTAGCTTTTCTTCCTTGATCTTTCATTATTTTCAATATCGGTCCTTGTTATCTAGCTTCCTTATTTACCAGTATTGTTCAGAGCCGGTGCTAACAGCAGAACACCCCCCCGAGCCCCTTTCAGAACACATTTTTCTGCAACCACGTTTCTTCATGTAAAACGTTTTAACGTTAAGGTTTCTTCATGTAAAACGTTTTAAATTTTTTGTGCCTGAAAGTAAGATGGACAAATACCTTGTTAAGACAAATGAAACAAATGTCGGTAGAAACTGTAAAAACAAAACAAATACGGATATGGATCAAATACTAGCATGAAGTATGAACTTGGAAAGAACTTCAACGTACTTCACAATTTTATAGCAGAAATAATTTAAAAGCCTATGCTGGCAGATGTAGAGGATAGAAAAGTGTGTGCACAATGCTACAAATTTACTTAAGTGTTTTCGAATAATTCAGCATCTGTTGCAAGATCATTTCTCACCCAAAATCGAATTAAGACAAAATATCGTAACAGATTGACTGATAAGCATTTGAGCAACTTAATGAGAATAGTTGATGAAAAAGCAGATATAGAACATTTTCCATATAATGATGCAGCAAAAATATTCAATGCTTTAAAAATTAGAAGATGTTAAAAATGTATTATAATTAAAGAAATATTTTTTTTCCAAGTCTATTCGTGTTTTTTTTAACTTTTAGAAATCTCACTTAACTTTTTGAAATCTCACCCTGTTTTTGAGAAAGGGTGAGAAATTCTCACCCATTTCTTTTCTGTTATGAAAACACTGGTGATATTCATTTTGAAGGGGGAACTATTATAACAACAAAATAATAACAAAAAATATTCAGACGTAGAATTAATCTTGAGAAGCATTAACTGACTTTAAGCAGAGTTTCTATAACAAGCTGTGAAACGTCCAAAGAAAGATAAAATATTGTTTATTTAAAGACTGTTGATTACAAAACATTAAATTAAAAGTATTTACATTTGCTCACAGTGTGAACTTCTACATGAATGAACAGTCTGAGCAAGCAAAACTTGACAAAAGGTTTATTATAATTCTTTTTAAACAAAATTAGATTTATTGTTTTAGTAAATAAAGTACAGCTTTGGAGTTATCATTATTTTTTAGTTATAGAAATAGGAAGCATTGTTGAATAATTATTTTCGGCTTTATTATGAATCTTATAATATATTTGTAAATCATTAAATTTATATTTAAAATAACTTTTGAAGAAAATGTCCATTTATGTATGCAAAATGGATCTTGAATATTTTTTGGAAATAAAATTTTATAGTCCTTTTTGACTGGATGCCTAGGGTGTTTGACTGGAAGCTAGGGTGTAGCAGCAGTATTTGCAACCTTAAGGGTTGCAAATACTGCTGCTACATACGAAGCAGAGTTTTAAAATTGTTGATATGTTATCTATCTTCTCATATTTCAAGAGTATACCTATAGTTTGTCTATGGTAAGAACTTCCCCCGCCACAAAGTCTGAGGCTGCCTGCTGCTATGGAAATAAGAATAGCACAATTCAGGGAGCTATTGCAGCTCTAGTGGAACGTATAGTTTGTTTTCTGTCAGGGTAGGGCGATCTGGGCGGCAGCCCGGAGCGCAATGATCTAGGGGCGCCAAAATGATAGGTGACAAGATTGAGAGGCGGCAGGCGGAATTTATCATTTTTATTAATAAGCACATAGTTCAAATAATATAATATATTTAAACATTAAGGCAAAATCTAGTTTAATTCAATTCAACATGACAAAACCACTCAACCACCGCCTTTCAAGAATTGACAAGTTTTTCGGCCCGTGGCAACACGACTGTACAGGAAACAACAATTTTGAAACCAAGCGAAACAAGATCTAACAGCCCTTTTTAACTGCATATAAAAAGGAAGTAGACTTAAAACAATGCATTATTTGCCACTAGACTTCGGCTGTTGCGAAATAAAATAGTTTGTTTAAATTGTTAGTGCAAAAAAGCTTTAAAAAAGTGCTTGTGCTAATTGTCCAGTGCGTTTGGCTTCTGTGAAGGTAAGTATTTTAATTTTTGTTTTCATTTTTAAAAACTAATAAAATCCATCAAACATAAGCCAAAAAAAGGGTGGGGGTAGATTTTAAAAATTAGAGTTTAGATCAAAACATGGCTTGTGTGGTATCAAATGAAAGGTAATTGAGTCTGGAATTGAATAAAATGCATTTTATTTTTTTAAGTCAGTGGCGCAGAAGGGGGGGGGATTTCAAGTAAAGTAGAACAGATGACATTTGTGGTAAGATTTGTCTCCATACAGGAATCAGAGTCTGAAGTTCAAGTTAATATCATCGAACATTTTTTGGGTTTTCTACCCATTGAGAGATCAACAGCTAAGGAATTGTTGGAGGTTTTACTAGAAGAGCTAGAGAAAAATAGGCTTAAAGTAGAAAACATGCACGGTCAAGGGTATGACAATGGTTCCAATATGAGAGGAGAAAAATCGGGAATACAAACAAGAAACAGAAATATAAACCCCAGAGCATTTTATGTTCCATGCAGCAGCCATTCGCTAAATTTGGTTGTAAACGATATGGCAAAATCCTCGTTTGAGGCAGCCAACTTCTTCAATATTTTTCAAAAGTTATATACATTCTTTTCGTTGGGCAATATTATGGAAATATATTTATTGATACTTACACCCTAAAACCATTGAGTGATGGGAAAGTCGAGTCAACTCATTAAAAGCTCTGCGGTTTCAAATTGGTCCAATTCACGATGCTTTGTACAGCATATATGAAGATTCAGAAATCGATAATATGATCAGAGACGAGGCTAGCGGATTATTAAATAATTTGAAGCAGTTCAAATTTATATGCTCTGTTGTGATCTGGTACAAAATTTTGAGTCATATTAACCCCATCAGCAAACTTTTGCAAACTGTCAATTTTGATATGTCACAAGCTATTGATATGCTTAGAAACTGTAAACTCTTCTTTGAAAACCTGAGATTATATGAAACTTTTGAAAGCATCATTTTAGAAGCAACTGAGCTTGATTCAGAGATTGACGTGGAAGCTAATTTCGAAAACACCACACCACGTCATCGTGTCAGAAGCAAAACAAGAACGTTTTTGTATGAGGGCCCGGATGAACCCGTTCAAGACCTCAAACAAAAATATAAAATACATTTTTTTTCACACTATAGATCAAGCAATAAATGCCTTAGAAACCAGATATAATTTGCTAAATACTCTCTGTAAATTTTCATCTTTTTGTATAATATTAAGGTTTTGCCCGGAGAGCAAAAATGTCTAGGGCCGGCCCTGCTTCTGTAAGAACTCCCCCCAACATAGAGTCAACTTGAGATCTGCTGCAATGGAAACAAAAATAGTGCATTATAGGGAGGGTAGCTTCTCTTCACTCTAGGGCTAACACAATAGACCAACGATAAAGATTATTCCCTTTCTCTCACATACCCCAGCCAAAGCCTGCTCTAAACAATGATCCCACACCCCTACTTGAAATAGTTATACCTCGTTATCATAGTCTACGCCAAGGGTCCAGACGAATGGCTCGGGGAGTTCTTAGTTTAAATTCATGCAGTTATACCTCTAGTGTATACAAATCTATTTCAGGGGTGTTTCTGGTCGATGATGCTGGGTTTTACTGTTGGAGTGACACGTATGGTTCTGGACTTCACCTACGCTCAGCCAGAATGCTTCAAAGAAGACGTAAGGCCGGTCATACTCCAGAAGGTTCATTACATGTACTTTGCTTGTATCCTTTTCTGCATAACTATTGTTTCTGCTGTCATTATCAGTCTCATGACAGAACCACCTGAAGAGAGCAGGGTAAGCATCAGTTGTAGAACGTCTGCATAGCTGCCAACTCTTCTGGTTTAATATTCTCCTGCTTTTTGACCATTTTTAGAAAGTCCCGTAAATTGAGTAAGTTTTCTCAAAAACTCCCTATCCAAATTGCATTCTTAAAAAGATTATTGCTTGTTTGAATATTTATATATGTATTACTGATAGATAATGAAACGAGCCTCATTTAAAAAATCAGTTTAAAACTATTTTCGTTCTAAAATGTTCAGTTTGTTTTATTCAGAACTCCCTTTTTCAATTATTGTAAACGTCATCAATCTCTGAATTAAATGCATACTCTTCAAAATTATGAATGAACATGATACATAGCATCTCACGTTCATTTAATGTCAATCATAACTGGAAAATTTTGCTGTTTTTTCTGTTTTGAGGACAATAAAAATCCCTAAAATTCCCTATGTGTAAAATATTCAGTGCGTTTGCAATAATTAGCATGAAATTTATGCTATTTTGTAAAATCAGCTGGATTTTTTCCTATCCATGATGGCATCTGGTAGTCCATTTTATTTTATTTTATAACCACTGTTGAACAGCCGACCTAATTTAGGGTCTACTAATGTTCAACTCTGTAGTCTTGTCATTTTGAAGGCAAGGGAACTCCTGGATCAAGTATTGGGAGAAGCCTTTGTGGAGAAATTTTTAATGGAACTAATCCTCATTTGCGTCACATGGAGAGGAAAACCACTAAAACCTTCTAAGATCAGTCTGAGGGCAAGGATACTCTAACCCATTATCCGGCTCCCACTGAGGATATTTCCCGTCGGCACTGGGGTAGGTGCGAGCCGGTTGCAGATTTCGAACCCCGGTCACCTCATTGGATAGAGGCCAGCGCTCTATCCCCTGAGCCATCGTGACTCATATTCAGGGTGACTCATACCCACCTTGAAAGCCTGGAATTATCAGGGAATTTTTTTATACTGGAAAAAACCAGGGAATTTTAAAGAAAAGCTGGAAATTTTTTCTTCAATATTTTAATTTCTCTTATTTAAATTATTTATTAATTTTCTTAATTTAAATTATTTTACTATCCAACTTTTTTAGACGGAAAAATATTGCCAAACAGTTGAAATGCCAACTTTGCTTGCATCAAATTTTGCTCCATTATCACCCTGCTAAACTAATCGAGAAATCTTTGACTTCTAGAAGACTATGGGATTGTGCTGTTTAGGAAAGGTGAAGATGCACATAAAGATTACGAAATAAATATTTTTGTCATGCGATCGCCAAATAACAACCTTGTTCAGCATTGTTCGCATCCTTTTCCCAAAAGTAGCGAAATAGTATTGTCGGGTACCACGTGGTGGAGAGGGAGCAGAGTACCAACTCCTGGTGAACAAACTGTACCTCTTATGATGACAAATAATCTACTTTCTAATGTTGTCTATTGTTTTATTATGACTACTTGCCATTTTTAAATGATAAAAGAAAATATTATAGAGTTTGCAAGTACAAATTTAAATTTGTTATTTTATAAGTTTGATACAAAATTGCAAATAAATAAAAAATTCATGAAAATTAATTAAGCAAAAAAAATTAAAGCAATAGACGATAATTTTAATTCTGAAATCCGAAAACTATATTTTAAAAGCTAAATATATTTTCTCCATATGTTTGTTTTTTTTAAAAATTAATGTTTTACCAAAACATTAAAGACAAAATCTTGGCAAATTGTTAAAATAAATCTACTTATTTTTTCAAGATGATATGTTAAAAAAATAACATTTTATATATAGTACTTTAAAATATTGACACTTTTCTTGTACCCATCTTACACTTTATAAGAAGAAAAGAAAAGCACGCTAACCTGGAAATTTCAAGATTTTTTCCATGGAAAAATCAGGGAAATTTGAAACCTGATTAGAGTGGCCACCCTGATATTGTTTAGTTTGTGTTTTACATATGAGGAGATACAGTGATACCTCTTTGGAGATTATAGGACTGCAGTTTAGGAAAGGCAAAGATTGTGGAAGAGGTGGGAAAAGGGGTTAGGACATTTCCTTTTGTTTTTTCCTTCTAGTATGTGTGCTGAATCCAGTTAAATTTTTTGTCCAGTTAATTCTTATTTTAAAATCCAGCTGGATTTTTAACGTCATAAAGTTTTCCAAAAATTCTTTATAATTAAATAATAGATTTTATATTACTGTTTTTTTAAGCTTTTGTACTTTCCATCCAATTAAATTGGTAAATTATTTTTTTTAAACTAAGCCAAACAATCACTCATTTTCTTACTATCGCTAAAAGCAATGTTTGTTGACAAATTGTTGCATTGATTATAATTTAAAATGAGATCTCTCAAATTACACCTTTTACAACATGTAAAATTCATGGAATTATTCATGAAAAGTCATGGATTTGAAATGTAGCAGATGAACAATTAAGTCAAAAAAACCGTTGGCTGTTCATAGACGGTTATAAAATCAAAAATTCATTATGTATAATTTATTGATTAAAACAAAGTGCAAATTTACCATACAGCAAATTTTTCGTTATTCAGTTTGCGTACCCTCTATAAAATTTATCACTCTCATTTAAGGCCATACTAGGGGAGCACTATTGTCCCATGTGTCCTTGAAAATGTCATAATGATGCCCAAAATCGTACTTTGCTAAATGATAGTATTGTTTGTGTAAAGTTTCCTTTTCAGTGTAAGTAAAGGAATAAAGGTAATTTAAAATAAATATCTTGCATGTCACTGCAATGCAAATCACATGGTTTGCCATCTTTGGTTTATACTAATTAAAAATAAGTTCCATTGTAAGGTTTCTTTCTGTATTTCAGCTGATCCGAACTACTTACTGGACGAGGTTCGATGAAGGCGTTCGTGATGACGATAAGGATAACTTTGAAATGAGGAGAAATGATAACCTGCAGGAAAAAGTTCATATCAGTCAGTTCATCAGACATCCGGAACAAGTGGAATGTAAGACCCCCTTTTACAAATTTTCCCCCCGCATGCATGTGTCCTGATTTTAAAGACCCAATAGAACACCAAAGTCAAGCATCACTGTCAGTGAGCGGGTGGGAGATCAGCATGCATAGTGACTGAATGTATACAATTCGGTGGCAGAATTTTTTCAAGCTATCTACCTTTCTGCCAGATACTTTTAATAATAACAAACATATATGTTACTAATTTTATTACTTAATTCGAAGTTATAATAATATTATAAAAAATTATTATAACTTTGAATTAACCATTAATAATTACTAATTTAATAATTACACTGTGTTTTTAAAAAAACTAGGATTTTTTTTAAATTGAACATGTAACAATTTTTTATTCTAATATTATTTGAGGTATTTTCGCATTTTGTTCTTTATTCGCTTTTTTATTCTTTATTTTCCATTCTTCTCAAATGAGGATAGAAAAATCACGAACATTTCTTTCATCTCCGATGCGCAAAAGTATATCTTTCAAGTATAATTTTAGTAATTAAATATAATTTAAGTATAATTAAGAAAGTAGGATCTTTTAAGTATAATTTTAGAGAAAAAAAAAATTTCTGCAGAAAAGAAAACCCTAAGTTTTTACTTTCTAAAGGAAAATTCTTTCTGTATAAATTTGTAATGTTCTGCGACAATGTTGCTGTGATTCTGCCATGGGGGCCATGAGAAACAAACCCCCACTCCATCATGCTTGAACAACCGTGTGTCCAGATACTATTGACCAAGTGGTGTACAAAGACATAAATAAATCCTTTAAGTATTCAGTTTGGTCTCTCTCTTTTATAGTTGAAATAGATCAGGAACCTGTGCATGTGGATTCTTCTGGATTCATCTTTAGGAAGCTGGCCAACTGGTTCTGTGGATTCAGTGAGAAGACAAAGAATCATGAAGTGTATCAACACCTGAGTGACATTGCATCTCTGAGTCAAAGGAAGAGAGACAAGTTGATTCTCAATTCTCTCCTCGTCATCGCCTTGGGAATCCCAATTTTTACATACACTTACTTTTCTGTTGCCACCAAACAACTAGCTGGGCAATCATAGTTCGTCTAAAGTAAGAACTCGCTCTGGCCATTCCGCTGGCGGTCACTATGGTGATGAGTAGACAGGGGATTATATGCACTAAAAAACGGACAAAATATGCACTAAAAAACTTGAATATATGCTCTTAAAACTAGAAATATGCATTTAAAATAGAAATTAAAAGTTCAACTTATTTAAATACTACTACTTACTTTTTTCAACAAACACAGCTAAAACATTTTTTTGTTAAAAGGAAGAAAATGAAAATATTTCTTACTTGAATCTACACATTTCTGAAAAAAAAGCCTAAAACTGAAGTATGATAAATGAGAGAAGAAAAATCATCGCATTTTCCGGAAAGATTTTATTAAACTGAATAATTTTTGTTGCAATACACAACTAAGTGTTTTTCCAAATTTTCAAGGGTGAATTGATGTCGTCTGTCATCAAAGATAATTTTGAAAGCAGAAAATGACCTCTCCACGTCAACCGATGTTATTGGACAAAACTGGTACAATTTCGTACTCATTGGTTTTACTTTCTCTGGAAGTTCAGTCCCGTTTCCATTAAGAAAATCATTTATCTTCTTCACTGCTGCAAAACCCGAATTTTTGTTTTGAACGAAACACCATTTTTCTTTTACTTTCTTCCCATCTGAGTCTGGAAGAGCATTGATGCACTGTTTAATTTTTTCAATTTCGGATATGGCCTCAGCCAGGGATCTCAGTTCAATAAATCTTTGGCCTCAGCCAAAGATTTTATTAAACTGAATAGTTTTTGTTGCAATACACGACTAAGTGTTTTTCCAAATTTTCAAGGATGAATTGATGTCATCGGTCATCAAAGATAATTTTGAAAGCAGAAAATGACCTCTCCACGTCAACCGATGTTATTGGACAAAACTGGTACAATTTCGTATTCATTGGTTTTACTTTCTCTGGAAGTTCAGTTCCGTTTCCATTAAGAAAATCATTTATCTTCTTCACTGCTGCAAAACCCGAATTTTTGTTTTGAACGAAACACCATTTTTCTTTTACTTTCTTCCCAACTGAGTCTGGAAGAGCATTGATGCACTGTTGAATTTTTTCAATTTCGGATATGGCCTCAGCCAGGGGAAGACCTCGTGTTTCGAGCTTTGTTATTGCTCCACTTAAGAAAGAAAAGTGAGTGTCAATTATGGCCAAGTCCTTCTGCAAAGAGATATCCTGTAGTAATTCTTTTGTGACATAAACTGAAGAAGCACAGGAACTGTCAATTGCATCTCCAACTGGCTTTATTGCATCAAAATTTTTAGCGTAAAAAGGTGCAGCTTCAATCCATGTACCCCACCTAGTTATCACAGGCTGTGGAGGTAAGGGCAAATCAGGATAAATTTCTTTACGCAATTTTATGCGCACAGGTGCCTTGAGAAAAACTTTCTTGATACTAGAAATTAAATCATTCACAGAGGAGAATACTTCTCGAACAGTCTCAGCTAGTCTGTGAACAGCATGAGCCAAACATGTAATATGAAGCATTCTGGGATAAAAAAATTTCCAGTGCTGCTGCAGATTTGACCATATACGGAGCGGCATCACTGACAAAAATCAAAACATCTTCAGAACCATCTCTATCAGGCCATAATAATCTGATAGAATCATTGACAAACCTTGCTATGGTTGAATGATTGACTTTTTCAAGGGCTTGGCTTGCTAGAAGATGTGGTCGAGTAGGAATATTATCCATTTTTCCACAAATAATATGAGCAATATAGCGACCGCACTTATCTGTCGTCTCATCGACTTCAATCCATATAGGGCCATCTCCAATATCTCGTCGAATATCATCCAGTACTTCGTTATATATCGGTTGAAGGTAGTTCTTTCTTAAAGTCGATTCATCGGGAATGATCTGATTGGTACAATATTTTTTTAAAAACTGTCTTAAGTTTGGATTATTTAACTTTTTTAAAGGAATATTGCTGCTCACTAAGGCTTTGCATAAATCACTAGAAAAATCACTTTCCTTTTTAGCTGCTTGAACAGGAATAGTTAATAAACTTTGAGTGAATCCTTTTGTGTTCTGCTTTTTCTTCGCGGAGTCAGCATTAGTCTTTATATGTTGATCGATTTGGTACTTTTTTTCACAGAAAATGTGTTTTTGGCAAATCACACAAAATACTATTTCCCCATCGGTCGTAAAGTCCTTCCCATAGTCCGAAATCCATGTCTTCATTAAATTTGATTTAGTCGACTTAATTTTTGGCATATTATAAAATTCAGCAGTCAAAAATCACGTTTGAAGCTTCACTAACTACGTATTCAACTGATGGATGTTGAAACTATCTATCTATCGGATGGACTATCGAAATATGTTAGAATAGCAGCTCTCTCCGAAAATGTATTCACTCCACCTTTTAACCAATCAGTCACAGGAAAGAGAGGTCATTTTCTACCTACCACAGAAGCCTTATTTTTCCCACACAGATTGACAATTATTTATTCCAGGAAAAGACATCCCTTCATAGAATATCTGACCATCCCTTTCTGAGGTTTCTATGATGAATGTCTTTTTGGGTGGGCCCTTTGTACCCCCCTTCCCGACACACACCTCATTTCTACATCTTTTTCACGTGATTGCAATCACCCCCAGCAACATCAATCCAGCTGACCCTTTCAAGTGATAAAGAACGACAAAACAAAATTTAAAGCGTTCCTTATGCTAACATAAAAAGAATAGTGATATGGTTTTAGGAGGGAAAAGCCATAAAATGCTGAAAATATGCATTTATAGGAGCAAATATACCTTTTTATGCATTTATATGCACAAATGGCAACAAGTGCTAAAGTATGCAATTGCATATTATCCGCTGTCTAGTGTTGAGGTATAACCACTTCAAGTAGGGATCATTGTTTAGGACTGGTTTTGGCACAGGGCGGCGAGAGATAGGAATATTTTTCTTTGGTCTATTGTGTTAGCTCTAGAGTAGAGACTTGTTTCCATAGCAGCAGACGTTCTCGGGCTTTGTGGCCGAGGGAGTTCTTACAATAGACAAACTGTATTATAGGTTTCTTATTGAATGCACATTGTTTTCAATGCGCTTCGATTGTGCTAGTTCGATGCGCTAGTGATTACCAAACTTCGGTGATATAACCTTAAAAAGGCATACAGGTAAGGGGTCAAGAGACTTTACTCTCAGTTCCTAGAAATTCAACAAATTTTGTTTTTTTTAGTTAAATTTGTTATTTTAAACAGTTAAAATTTTGAATTTTCGATATTTGTTTTTATGTACTATATTGAATCTAAGTAATCATATTCTATATATATATTTTAAATTCTGTCACAAGTAGTATTGATTTTACATTACTTAAATTTCGTTTTTTTAGTTAAATTTGTAATTTTAAACAGTTAAAATTCAGAATTTTCGATAATATTTGTTTTTTATATATTTTAAATTCTGTCACAAGTATTGATTTTTCTCCGAAAAATAAATTATAAAATCTTTTTTTTTTTCTTTCCTAAATTTCTTTGAGTAAATATGAAAGTATTTTCAATAATTACAAAAAAAAGAAAAAAATTCAATATGTATAAAAAATAATTTAAAAAACCCCATTAAATGATTTTTGAAATATTTTGATGAATATTTTCCATGGTTTCACCCTGAGAAAATATCTATGGATGCCCTTGTGGGAAGAAAATCCCTTATCAAACTATGTTTATATGATTATATTGATCAAACCAATGAAGTGTGTAGAAAATCAGGTTATTAGTTTCTCCTTGTCAGGTCTCTTTTTCTTCAGGTTATTTGTTTTCTTTTCTTGAAAGAAAACTTTGACCAGTGTACCTGCCAAGTCTCCTGGTTTTTAACAGAGACCTTTAGCATTTTACCTCTATCTCCTGTTTACCCATATATTCTCAAATATCTTGAAATTTAAAAATAAATAAATAAAAATTGGCTATAAAATATCTGCTGATGACAAAAATACTTCTCTTATTCCTCTTCAATGGATAGTGCTGCAGAATTTTCAGTGTTTATAATTGGAAAAATTATAAATAATGGTTTAAAAAAAAATCTTTAGATAAAGATTTATATGCATATTTTTTTACTTCGCTATATGTCTTATATTTCCAATTTTGATTTTCTCTTTTTGACTTACATAATTAGGCATGATGTATCAAAAATTTACGCGTAGCTTAAAAAATGTAGCTAGTAAAATCTTAATCTATTGTTTTTTTTCCTTCCTATGTTGACTTGCATGTACCTAACAGATTTCAATACTCTTACTTCAATTCAATAACTCTCTTTTAGCATAAATACTCTTAAATTTTGAGTAATTATTATATTACCAGCAATTTATTTTTATTTCCTTCTTCAGTTTATTAACAAACTTTTTTTTAAAGAAAAGTTCATTGTATAATAAGTTCAAAATATTCATGACTCATTAGTTTTGTTGGTTGTTGAATTTTAGAAATGTATAAAACATTTGAATTAACAGAGCTTCGAAATCCGAGAGAAGAAAATTTATTTTGATTCTAAACAATGTTATTTTCTATACATTTATTTTCTAAACAGTGTTGTGAAATAATTTAAACTAAACGTAATTTGTAGTTGTATGCTATAGATTTCAATAAAAAGGAATATTGACGTTAATGTTGTAGTTTCTTTCTTTTTTTAAAAGAAATAGTAAAAGTATTCTTCAGACTGAAACTTTTTATAATCCCCTGGAAAGTCATGAATTTCGGTATTGAACAAAATTTATCATGAAATGTTATGATTTTAACTGTTATTTTAAAAAAGGGTCATGGATTTAGGTTGCTGAAATATTTAGTTTTAAAAATGGAATTTACCTTCCTCCCCAATTTCATGGTGTTCCGATTATCTGAATTTGTAACAAAATCCCCAGTTAGAGTCATATTTCATTAAAATATAAAAAAAATTTATCATGTTTTTTAAAAATTATGCTGTAAAAACATTTCTAGAATAATTTTTTTTTTTCAACTTCTGTAATTTCAGAATTTTTGTTATTTATTTCTTTTATTTTATCAACTTCAAATTCTAGCTGAAGCAAGCCAGTCATTGGCGAATTTTTTTTAATTCCGAAATGAGAACAGAAAAATCAGGAGTAATTCTTTCCTTTCTGATGAACAAGAAAAGTATCTTTAAAATATAATTCTGCAGAGAAAAAAAGGTATTTGCTTTTCTATTTTTTTCCCCAGCTATTTTCTTTGCTTCAACTCTTTGTTTACTATGTTTTTTTAATTTAAAATCTGTAAATATGAAGATGCAGAGTATAACAGTTTTAGTTATACCTATCGTTTCAATTAATGTTATTATAATGCTTTTTAAAATTGTTCTGTTTTTGCCGGAAAAAATAATATCTTTGTTAAGTCATGAAAAATTCTTGGAATTAATCATGAATTTGAAAATCTGAAATGTAGCCGCAATTGACCAAAGAAAAGTATATCCTTTCTCTCACCATAACCTACTCTAAACAACGACCCTACTTGAAATAGTTAGTCACCGCAACGGGTTCAGAAAAAGGGTTAGGGGAGTTCTTACTTCCGACAAACTATACGAGACTTATTTTGAAATAAGCTGTAACAGTCGTTTTTATCTTTAGTTAAACCCTTAAATGACCAATTGCTATCATTTAATGACCCCTAGGCCAAGTTTTGGTGAAAATATTTAATTAACAAAAGTTGTAGTACTTTCACTATTTTTCTAGATGAGCTGAGTTGTGTACTTTCAAATTCAACATTTTTGAAGTCTTCGATTTCTCCATACAGAAGAAAAAAAAAACAATTAGGAAATGTTGATATGCCGCCACTAAACCAATGGTCAAGGAATATCATAAAGTAAAACATATTATGAGGATTTCTAATATGATTTTATAGCAAGGCAAATTTCGAAATAGAATTTTTATAACCGTCGTTGAACAGCTGACCCAATTTTGGGTTTACTAATATTCAACTCTGTACCCTTGTAACTTGTATCCTAATCCAGAAAACAAGCAAAACCCTGGATCAAGTATTGAGAGAAATTATGCCTTCATTGATTATATATTTGTGCCAATTTCATCGTTAACTCAAGCGTGTTATTGACGTGTAATGTTAATAGGGAGATTTCGCAAATCTATGTTAAATTTCAAGTAGTTGCGCGCTTATTACACATGTGTCAGTTCTGGTTAAATACGCACGCATCCTTGAAAAATATCAAGCATTAATTGTAATAATAATTTTATATTTCGTTTATTTGCTTAAAAATTTGGGCAAAAAAGATTGTGT
Source organism: Parasteatoda lunata (assembly GCA_949128135.1). Classification (NCBI taxonomy): domain Eukaryota; kingdom Metazoa; phylum Arthropoda; class Arachnida; order Araneae; family Theridiidae; genus Parasteatoda; species Parasteatoda lunata. The sequence continues at coordinate 4,599,781 of OX421971.1, forward strand.
ATATTTCTTTCAATAAAAATATATTGAATGAATTATCAAAAAATAAATGTGCAATTATAAAAATTTTCACTCCTTTTTCTCATGGAACTGATGAGTTCAAAATAAAATAACCGAAAATTAGAAGTACCATTGTTCAACTACTTAGTCTTGTCATTTTAAACCTAATCCAAAAGACAAAGGGAACTGCTGGATCAAGTATAGGGAGAAATTCGTCGTTCTGGAGGACTTTTTGATGGAACTAACCCTCATTTGCGTTACATGGAAAGGAAAACCAAGATAACTTCCCACGGTTTGACCGCAAGGGGGACTTTAACCCATGATCCGTCTACCACTAAGGATATTTTACGCCAGCACTGTGGTCCATGGGGATTTGAACAAACCTTAACGGTGAACCATAAAAAAAATAGCTTACTATTAGTGATATCAATGAAGCTTTGTCTTGGTAATAGGCATAATGGTAAGTGGTGCAGTTTTATAGGTATCAAATATACTCTTATATAGGTAAGGTACAAAAACCCTTTGTCCCGCAGTGGACTGATCATTAAGACACTTGTTGGAACTTGTATTATTACTGAAGTTAGCATAAGCAGATCTGGCAACAAGAAGATAGATGATTTTTGTGTTCTATTAGTTTGATTCTCCTTTCAAAGAGAAAACTTCTTTCTATTGTCAACAACATATACGACCCAATTGGATTTCCATCACCTGCAACATTATTACCGAAATTATTGCTTCAAGAAGCTTGGAAAAACTAGATAAGCTGGGACGAAGAATTGCTTCCAGATATTCAGCAACGATATAAGCACTGGGCGAAACATGTTGATCTCATAGAACAGTGCAGAATACCTCGACAATTGATGCAAGGATCTATTGAGAGCACTAGCTTGCATGTCTTTACTGATGCTTCTGCAGACGCTTATGCTTGCTGTGTATACTTACGTACTAAAAAGGACACGTCTAGTCAGTTAATTTCTGCCAAAGCCAGGGTAGCCCCAATGAGGAGACCAACAATTCCCCGCTTAGAATTACTTCGAGCCACAATGGGTGCAAGATTAGCATGTACAGCTCTTGAGGCAATACAACAGCCTTTAAGAATGGTTTTTTGGGTCGATTCAATGGTTGTCCTTAGTTGGATAATGAAGGGAGAACCATGGAACACTTTCGTCGGTAAGAGAGATAAGAAAGCTCACAGGGGTTAACAGTTGGAGATTTGTACCAGGAACTATGAATCCGGCCAACCTACGAGTTGCTAATGGCTACCTCGTGAGACCATTGCAGAGACTGTATCCACTCAAAATGTCTGTCAGTGAGATTCCATCTGACACAACAGCAAATGAAAAAGATAAACAGGGCGATGTCGACTCTGGTGATTTAAAGTCTTCAACTCCTATCCCAAGACCTCTCAATCCTAATCCTGAGACTTTCATTCCTATGACAGAGGTTCCTTAACCTGTGAAACTCACTCGTAGAGGTCGAAAAATAGTTCCACGCCAACGTTTGGACTTGTAGACTGCAGATATTTCAGCTAGGATAACGGACTTCAAATTACTTGTTTTTCATAGTGTTTATTAATATGTTCACTTGCTAATTTACATTTGTGGTTAGTGAATTGTAAGTTTTGTATTGTGTCTAAGCTTAATTGCAATACAAAAGGTGGAAGTATGTTGGAACTTGTATTATTACTGAAGTTAGCATAAGCAGATCTGGCAACAAGAATATAGATGATTTTTGTGTTCTATTAGTTTGTTGACATGTTATACGATATTAAGAATACGAAATAAAGTTCAATTATTATTATACGTTTAGTTGCTTAAGATTTCGATAAATTAGATCCTGTATAAGCAGCGATTAAGAATCTTTATTGAGTAACAACAAAACTGTTCCTAGCAGAACACCGAAGTCAAGCATCACTGGCTGCGGTCAATGTGCGGGTGGGTGATCACTTAGATTAGTCTGTGTAGGGACCGAGTTAAACTGTTCTACCGTAAAGTGCTCGACTTTGCCTGCAAGTCGTCGGGCTATAGAAGCGGGAGTGCCATCCTCTATACAGAGAATCAAAATTGTGATGTCATGTCTTCGGATCATCCTCCGGGATATTTCCCAGACCGTTGCCATTAGCCCGTTGTACAGCGCTAGTGCGACGTAAATGAACTACAACAAAAACCCTTCGAAAATATAAGTATGGCAGAAACTAGCTTGATATTTGTAAATACTATGATTTGCCTCGAACATTATTCGAACTCGGTCCCCCTCATTGGAAGGTAAACGTTCTATCCCCTGAGCTATTGCTGTTCTGGGTAACAATATTCCGGTTTGAAACAGCTGCATAAATTACTCAAATTTGCTAATAATGTTCATCAGGGCCGTCTTAATAAAGTGCAGGGCGCAAAAATGTTTTAGACTCCTATAGCCGATCGAATACACCATCTGGGGAGGAGACCGGTTTCATGCCTTCCCTTTTTCAGTTGTATAGGAATGAAGTACGATATTTTTCCTTTATTTGATATTTTTCGTATTTAATTTTTAAAAATATTTTTTAAATTTCCATGACGCATTATTTTGGAACTATGTTTAATGTAATTCCTTCTCCTATCACTCTCCACACGCTGTGGTGACAGCCTGTGAAGTGTTGCCATAGGTAAAGAGCTCTACGCCACCTGAAGCCCATTTCGATCGCCAATAACTCGACATAATGTTTAAAAATGAACTAGAAAATTTCACATACATAAAATAAATCATTTTTAAGATAGGATGCAATAATTTTAAAATTTTATTCTCGAAAATCTCAAACGAAACATTTTTAAACTATGCATAATTTAAAAACAAAACATTTCTTGTAATTGTAGATCATTTACGTCTCATTAGAGCTGCACAATGGGCTATTGATGACGGTTTGGGATACATCCCGGAGGATAATCCGAAGACATGCCATCACAATTTTGATCCTTGGGAAAATTTTCGGTTGTTTTATTCAGTTTTCCTGGTGATCAAATTATTGGTGTTTGCATGATGGTAATCAATCACTATCTCTAGTATTACTGGCTGCGGTCAGTAAGCGGGTGGGTGACCACTTCGATCTGCTTGCGTCGGGACCGAGGGTGCGCGGTCCTCCTTAAACTTTTCAACCCCATAAAGTGCTTGACTTCGCTCTCAGGTCGTCGGGCTACCAAAGCAGGAGAGCCATCCCCTCTGCAGAGGATCAAAATTGCATGTCTTCGGATCATCCTCAGAGATGTTTCCTAGACCGTCGCCAATAGCCCATTGTGCAGCCCTACTGCGAAGTCAATAAAAGAACCTATAAAAAAGTTGGCAAATAAAGACGTTTGATTTTTTAAAAAAAATTATAATATTAATACAGAGACATTTAAGAAATTGAATTTTCTCAATGGTTTAACGGAAGCCATCGTTTTAAAGTAAACGATTCAGTTTTGTGAAATACTTAAAGATACCTTCAATACTGTTTGCTAGCTCTAATAAAAAAAAGTTGTTTATAGCCTGTTCTGTAATATTTTAAAAAAGTCCTTATGCTAGGTTATCTGAATGATCGTTGTAGCATAGGTTGGCAATGTGGCCCAATTAATATTACCTGAAACCACGTGTTTATACTATGCTTTTTAACCGCTTCCCCGATTATCTTGAGTTAACTCGGGTACGTATACATTGCAAATATTTATCATGCCGAGAAAACTCGGGATTAGCAGAATTTGCCAGCACATTTTGTTTTATCACGTCATTGGCGTCGTCAGATAAAATTTTTTGGGGGGGATCATGCTTCAGAATGTATATATATATCTCAATGTATGTCAAAAACATGATATCAAACAGAAGAAAATTATATTTCACAATCAAATCAATATCTTTTACTGACATTCAATATATAATTATGAAAATTGAAACGTCTTGATTCTATGATGCAGAGTGTTCCATAGTCTACGTCCTCATATATAATTTTTAGAATCATCTTTAAGAATTAAGTTTAAAAAAATATACAAATTAGAAATCGCAAACTACCATTTAAGGGCGGGAAAAAACGATCAGAAAGTAGTAAGTATCACTATTAAGATAAACGGAGTTAAAACTTTAAAATCAGTTTGATTGCCGAATTTAGTTTGAAGTGTCTCAAATAAGTGTCTTTCATTTCCACTATGTTTTTTTCGGCAACTTAACACACATTTTTAATTTCACCTTCTCAATTGATGATTGATCATGTTTTGATTTTATTTTTCTCCCCTAAAGTGTTAATTTGCGATCCTTTTTTTTAAACCTTATTTAAGAGAAGAATTCTAGAAATTTATCCAAGGAGTAGTTTTTACGAAACATCCTGAAAACAATTCTATGAAAAAATACTATTAAGTGCCCAGAAAATTACTAATCAATTGTAGTATGTCTAATGGAATACAACATAAAGTACCATCTGAGTGGAAACTTTCAGACTAGTGAAAACATTTAAGAAAATACAATTTAAATCCCTTTTATTTAATCCTTAAAGTATATTATTAAGAAATAATGTTACATACAAGATTTGTAATCACGTAATTTTCGGAAAAAACTTTTATGCTCAAAATTAGAATTTTAGCCTGAGTAAAAACTTTATATTTAAGCAACTACGGCCACTAGTAAGATTTAGGCAACTGAGGCCACTAGTAATATTTAGGCAACTACGAAGATCGTAAAAACGCTTCTATTTGCAAATTTGCCAGGCATTTTTGCTATGTATTTTTTCAAATTTTTATTTTTTATTTTTTCGAAGTTTTGGTGCTCGTTGTGAAAATCGCCAAAGGTAAAGAGGTTAACTGATCATGAAAAAAGCAGATAGAAGCTTTTTCTTCAATAAATATTCGTGCTATTGCGATGATAAAGAGAGTTCAAGAGCAAGAAGTTAAAGGGAGTTCAAGATCAAAGACTCTAGTCAGTAAGTTCAAAAAATTGAAAGACAATAATTGTAAAAAAGGATGTTGAAAGAAGAAACTGTGTCCTCGTGTCATGAAAGACGAGATTACAATGGTATAAAACAGACGCCTAACTTTGTTAAAATCTAGTTTCTTCTATGAAAACCAGAAAATTAGAAGTAATTCGGAAAAATGACTTTTACACAAGCTTCTCAATTTGTTATATTTTTTTAATATTCATCCTCTCTTCTAACTATCTTCATAACAAAAAGTACGATGAGCACTGAAGTGCCCGGAAACATTTTAGCATATTAATGAAATATGGGTGAATATTTAAGTATCTAATTTTTTAAATAAATAAAATAGACAATTATCTAAGTGACATTATTCAGCCAACTCTCTGAGCTAATATATGTAATGCGCTATGTGGTTCATGATATTTGTGATCTGGACATATTTATTAATCTAGTTAGATAATTTTTGTTTAATTTCATTTGATAGGTAGTGTTAATATAGTTAAAGACGAATGAAATGCAGAATTTAACGGTAAAAGACCAAAACAAAGGGTACTAAAGCAAGGTGATCATTGCTCTAATGTAACTCTGGCTCAAAAAAAGAAGGAAAGATCTGGGGCTGACGGATCCGTGTTAACATACTACTGATGAGGATTATATGACGAAATGACAGAAACATTCCCTAAAAATCAAAGATTATATTTGTTTTTAAATTCCTATCCTACATTAATAAAAATGCTTCTAATGTTTGTTTTTTTTTAAAAAGTTAATTTTATATTTTAGAAAATTGATGAAAATTTAAAGTTATTAAACGAAAGAATACAGATTTTTCGATTATCTACGTGTCGACCTGAAGTATGCTATGTCCAGCTTTTACCTCGTATTCATATAAAAATATTCTCAAAGATACTGGTGATGCATTATTTGAAATAATTACATTTTTGGCAGCATCACGGAAGTATTTTTCATTTATGAAGTTTGTCATAGTAGTTAAAACGAGTTATCGAATATCGAGAGATAATAAAAATGCATTTTGCTTCAAAATGCTTTTTTTTAAATATGCTTGACTTTAAAACAGAAATTCCTAATATTTTTTTACGAATATTGAAAAATATAATTTTAGATTTAATAAAAAAAACGTCATTTATTGCTTTAATAATAAAATATTTTTTGATTTGTTTCACCAGGTAAACTCAAGGAACGGCATTTAGGCGTAAGGTGCACGTCTAAAACCATGTGTCGTGTTTATTTTTTTATAGCTACGCTTTTGTGATATTTTTATGAAACTAAATATGTTAAAATAACGGTAATTGAAATAAATAGCAAAAGTTATTTTTTTGAGAGTCAAATTAATGAAGAAATTTGTGTGAGGTAAATTTCGACTATAATGCGTTGGCATGCCTGATCAGTGGCAGCTATGTTTTGTTAATCTTTATTTTGTTTAATTGAACTTCTTAAAAAATGTGTTTCTCTTAATCTAACGTAAATTCCTTAAAAAGAGTAACAAATAAAAATAAAAAACAAAATTTAATTATTTTAACTTTATTAATTGCTTTGGCTTGTGCATGCTGATTAATATCGATTTATTGATTATTTACTTTTCTATTTTCTACCTTGTGCGCTGCTGGTGTTCAGATTGTAAATAAATAAAAATTTTAAACTAGAGTGTTTTTTCGGATAATACAGATGTAACTGGGCAATGTTAAGGTGTGATTCAAAATGGAATCAATAGAATAAGCAGTAAATACAATTATTACATTAATATCAATAAAAATTGAGTTGTGGTGAGTCGTAAGTTTGTAGTTTACTTCAGGTGAAGAAATATATTTGTCCCTAAAAACTGCCTTGAGAGCTAAGCTTGTTAGTCTAAAATAGCTAAATATTTTTTTTAATAAAAATACTATTTATTTCAATTATAGTAGCATACTAAAAAAAAAAAAAAAAAACCCGAGTTCAGTTAGTCAAATTTTTGCTATATAGGCAGAAATCGCAGAATAGTCTATGATAAGAACATTTTAACAAATGAATATTTTATTTATTGATAATTTATATTTTTACTTTCCATTTTTTGATTAAATGATTATTTTTTCTTTTTCTAATATATTTTTTATAAAATAGCATTATTTTAAAACAAAATTTCATCAATTTTATTTTTTAACTTTTGAACCTTTCATATTTTTGTATTCTATGTTCGATTACTATATAATGTATGAAATACTGCAAATTTATTCTATGATTATAACATGAATTGTATCATAGAAACGACTAAAACTATACAAATTGATATTAATTAATAATTAGGTATGCCCTCCCTGTTTTGACGGTGGATGAAAAATAAACACTTGAAGAAAAGGTACAGAAAAAAACACCTCATAAATAACTATATGAATTTAACAGCCTACTCATTGGCCATTTAAATCACAATTTAAAGTAATGAAATATTTATTCAAATGAAATTATAAATATTTCTTAAAAAACTTTAAGGATTTATACATAAGGATTAAGTTAAACACTTCATAGTATTTAGGAAAATGATTACGGTTCTTAGCACCTCCACTACGCATTTTTTTTAGGTAGAAGAATAATACTAAGGGACCAAATTTTTTGCTCTATTTCTATGAGTGCTTGACTTGATCTTACCGATTTCGGATAAGGGGATTTCAAATCTGAAATTAGTAATGTTAGAAAAGTTAGATTTTTTTTCCCGAACCGGTATTTTCGGTATAGTTTATTTAATTTTTTTTTTTTTTTGTCGGGATGTACAAGTTTATAAAGAACGAATAGAGGTTTACATATACATGTTTTATGAAAAAATCCAATTCAAATTGTAGGTTTGTAGACATGGAAAATGTGCAGTAAAGGATTAAATAGTTTTAAAATTGTTCTTAAATTCTCTAAAACACACTTATAGTATGGTGATGTAATAATATCAAACAATGCTTTTTTGAGTAAGTATTGTTTCTGTTAAATTAAAATAGTTGAAATTTTGTTTATTTTTAACTAATTAAAAGATTTAGCCCCTGAAAGATTGTTGATTGATACATTATTTATATCAATGCTATATATTAAATAATGAAGAAAATTGAAAATATGTAAAAATTTAAACATATAAAGTATTAAAAATATATGAAGTATTCATGTATCACAAATCATTTTTATATATCACGTATGTCCCCTTTTTCAAAAGTCTCAATTGAAAAATAAGCATAATTTCTTTAAATAATACATTGAAGTAAAAGTAAAGTTACTTAAATCCAATATGTACAGTGTCTTAAAAACATAGTTTTATTTTGAAAAGAACATTTTGTCTGTTAATGTTTTTGTTGAGAATGACATGAAATTTATAAATGCATAATATTATGTTATTAAATCCCATAGGTGATAAAACGACCACGAATGAGATAAATTTTTTGGGACATCGACATATATTAACATTTTATAAAGAAATATAAGAAAAAGGCCATAAAACGTAAAATAAACATAAAAAAAAATAAAAAAACTTTTTTACTATGAATTTGAATTGATCTGGTTTTTTGAGATGAAAGATACAACGTTAAAAATAATACTAGAGAAGCTATCTTTAATATTGGTTACAGTAGAGATTATCATGATTAAAATAAATATATTTATAAAACCCTAAATTGTAAAAAAAAAAGGGAGAAATTCAAGAATATTAAAGCGGTTTTAAGTTTAGCTATTTTCTCATCTTGTTCCGGTTCAACTTATATAGTTTTAAAAATCGAAATTGTTGTGTTTAAAAAGGAAAATAAAATTATTCAGTTGATTGACAGAACTAGTATTCATATTTTGAAGAAGTGATAAATTATAATAATTGTGATGGGAATAATTTTTATGCACATTTTATTTAATGTATTTACCTTTTTATGATTTTCAAGCAAAGAAACAGCAAAAATGAGATATTTTGGTTTTCTTGGATCGCATGATCCATTTTGGTAAGCATGAAAACTTCATATAAATGTAGACGGAGAAATAAAAAAGACAACACATATTGTCCTTCCTCTATCGGCAGTATTTATAGTTTCAGTATTAAAATTTTAAAAATTAATACTTTAAATTCAGAAAAATTATTAGTTGAAAATACCAAATTATGAAAATGCTAATTGGCACAAAATGATTACTTTAAAAATCCCATATTATTTTGATAAAATCAAAATAAATAAAATTACATGAAGTAAGCATTAAACACTCATACAATAAATTAAGTTTAACAAATTATCCCATTCTTAAAAAAAATATTTTTATTACTGACCGTAATAAAATCATATGAATTTTTTTAGGAAACTTTTGCATTTAACGTAATTCTTCTTTGTTTTAATTAATTAAAATGAAAGTTAATGCTAATTATTTATATTAGGGCACAAATAATCAGTATTTATATTAAAAAAAATTATTAAATTATATGTAAATTTCCATATAAACATAAACGTGACATTAAATTTCTGAATTAAAACAAAGTTATAGAAAGGTCATAAAAATTCTAAGTTTTGATTTATAATTTTAAAAAATTTAAAGTTACATTGATTTTATAAATATAAAATAAGAAGTAACTCCGTGCGTTCAAAATAAATTCATGCACAATGAACAGTAAAACCATGAACTAAGTATTATATAAATAAATTTAAAACACAAACTATAAAACAATGCTTGCAGAACATAAACATACAATTATAAATGAATTAAGTGATTTAATGCAAACATTTGCTTACCTCCCCAAAATTTATGTAACGACTACTTGTTATCCAACGATAAACTTTATTACAAAAACTTTATATAAACTTTATTTAAAAAACTAACAACTAATAATTTAAGTTAAAACAATTAATGAAACAAAATATAACAGTAAACAGAATTATTTATATTTATTAAAATTTTGTACTGAAAATGTCTAGTTTAAAACATGATGGAATAACACTGTGAGCACTAATACGTAAGAGAAGATTTAGAATGATTGTATGTCAGAGAAATTTTCTTGACGAAACCACCAAAAAAAAAAAAAAAAAAATGTTTACAAGAATCTCCCCCTACTGAAATCCCTAAAAGAAATCCCCTCTAGAAATTCTAGATAATTGCCTGTTTGAGACAATTTATGAATAGGTAGGGGTCTGTTGATATTTGACATTTTAAAAAAGAGGACAAAAGAGCCCAGGGCCATAAATATGATAAAGATAATTTTAAAATGCTAAGACCCTTTTCCCATAGTGTAAAGTGTGATGTTGAGGGAGAATGATCTTTATCAGTTAACAGTGAGAAGAGAAGGAATGGTGGGAAGAGTGTTTATTGCTTATTGAAGGAAAGGGTGGCAGTGGTATTTCTTGTAGTTCTCTAAACACCTGTTTTATTTTTTTATACAGTGCATTTTTTTTGTGTGTATTTTACTTTTTACTAATTTTCTTTTAATTATATAATATAATAAGTTGCACTATGTAAAAATAAGAGAGAGAAAAAAAATTAAAAGTTATGGAAACAAAACAAAAATATTTTCTCAAAATAATGGACCCTGACTTCCAAATTATTGGGGGGGGGGGGGGGGGGGGGGGTCAGTGCACGTCATTACTCGGTTGGAAGCAAAGAACATAATCTGCTGTGATTAGAAGTTTGCCAAGTTTTATTTGGGGATTTTTGTTGTTGGATTCACATGTGTTTTGTGCGATATGATGGTTGCTGAATTTACATAGCAATAAAAGTAAATAAAAAAAAATTGCGTATTCCCCAAGTAGCAATCAATATCGATTGATCTCGAAAAAACTTCGCTTACGACGTCGATCTATGTAAAAACGTCAGATTTTTTTAATATTGTACGACATTGTAAAATTTATATAGATCGATATCTCAATAACGCCGTAGAATGTCGAGTTTGAAAAAACCATATTCCACGGCGTTTACAGATACAGTAGAATGTCGATGAATATTTTTATCACGTTATTCGTTAAACAAATATTAATAAGCATTTAAAGATGCGGCAGAACGCCCATCGATAATTTTAATACGTTATTCAAGAAATTTTTTTCACTGGATATTGTAGGATATAGGTACACGTCTGTTAATTATTTTATATGGTTTTGCACTTCAGATTTCATTTCGCTAATTATACTCCAGGCTGTACAGTTGCAGATTTAATTAATTTGATTTATAATGAGTAAAAAAAAAATCCTTCATTTTTTGTCAAGGATAACTTGAAAAGAGCTACATGCTCTGCTCAGTCTATGCCTATTTAGCAGAAAATTGATCATTTCCTTGCATGCTAGACAATAAGCATTCTGCAAACTAGTGAGCAAAGATTTAATATTGCCTTAGAATAAAATATCTGCAAGTATTTAAGTCATACTTTCAAAGTTCAAGGTGTGTAGCCAGATTTTTCAAAAAAATAAAATAATAATAATAAGCACCCAAAAATATTTTTAATCAGTTTCCAAACAATAAAAATATATATATAATTAGGATTTGAGCAGTAATAAGCTTAAAAATGAATTAAGTGTAAAATAGGTGAAAAGGAATAAGTGTGAGCACTGTAGATGGAATGTAAGAAGTGAATATTAATTTAAGGCATGATAATTATTTTCAGCTCAACTATGATTTATAAATCAAAGACAATTTGCTTGTTTAAAAATTACCACATTTAACATGTAAATTAGTTTTCTTATTTTTTAGCATTTGCAAGGTACATTTGATCTTCAGACGGGATTCAGTCACTGAAAATTAATAATTTAATATATTGCACAATAGCACTAAAAACTCAAAAATTATTATAATTTTATGGGTTCAATAAAATTTACACTTCTGATATGAACGTGCTTTGTAATATAGAAGGTGTGAATGCAGAGGAATAAAACAAAAAGTAGCTATGAATATTTTATTTGAATAAAAATTTATTAAAACAAATTGGCACATTCTTAGGTCTCCAAGTCCAAAGAATTGGTCACGTCAATTATCTTAGGTTTCCGTCCTTCCCAATCAGTGGCTGAAGCAGACCTTCCCAAATTTTTCCGCAAGCTCTTGGTCTCAAAGCGTTCGAGAACTGTAGCTGGAAGCAAAACATTGAGTAATATTATAACATTTAAAAAATAAAGACTGAAAGACTAACAAAACACAATTTATTAATGAGTATATAACGAAACTTAGAGAACTAAATTGAATAAGGGCTTTGAGCAATGATTCTCAAAATTTTTTTGTTTTGTTGTTACGGCACACTTTTAACCATTTCGAAATTTGACGGCACACAATGAAAAAAATTAGATTAAAAGTTGTTTACTTACCTACAACACACTGTGTTAAATAGTTTGTGATAATAATAAGTACTACAAAAGCACGTTTATTAAGGGATTATTATTTCTTTTGAGTGATTTTTTATTAGTTAGTAACAGTTATTTTTTCTTCGTCTTTTTGCTAGTTATTAATTGTTAGCTTGTTTTCTATAGTTATTAACTGTTAGTTTTTGTGATTTCTTGTTTACTAGTTTTTTGCTAATTATTAATTGTTAGCTTATTTTTTTTTTTTTTTTTTGTTGTTAGTTATCCTTTCCTAATTTGTTTTTTTATATAGGGGAGAATCGGGTACCCCCGACCAATGTCAATTTCATATGTAGAGAATAATATTTTTTTCAAGTCAATGGGCCATCGGACAATAATTGTTATATTAAAAAAAGATTATTTTCAAAGTTTCAAGTATTTATGCAGCTGGTAACATGGTAAACAATAGTTTTTAAAATATGTTGAATACAGTTGTCATGATATTAAGAAAAATTGGTTGAATGTTTCGATTAAACTTCATTTTAATATTAAAAAAATAATTTTTTCTATACATACAGCATTAAAGTATGTAGTCTTAAGTTTAGTTTGCACAAAGAACGAAGTTTATTTGTGAAAAATTGTTCGAGTAATTACAAATTTACAAAAAAATTGGATTTTGGGTAGCCCCGCTCACATGAATGTTAGGTATCACAGCCCACTTTTATTTCGTCGATAAATGTACGGTTCCAAAGATTTACTTAAATTAAATTATTTTCTTTAAATATTTAATATAAATATATATTAATATTATAATATATTAATATACATTAATAATAATAAAAAATATAACATTTGTTGTCTAGCCCACTTTCCAGTATTATTTATATGTACACTTGTTAATAATAAGAAAAATCGATGCTATAAACAACTCCGCAGCTGATACATCGCTTAAAATGAAAGTCACTATCAGTTGTTTAAATCAGATTTCTGATGCATCATCTAAAACAAAAGTCATCATATTGGCCTGCCGATATATGTGTTACGTAGATATTTTGAGATACATAGATTTATTGCCCAGTCCTATATAGAATAATCATTTAAACTCTCTCCATACACCCTTAAGTACAGAACAAATAAGATGGTGAAAGTCTTTTTCGCTTTTTAAGGGGACAGCAAGGTTTGAAAAGGTTAAGATTTACTGGTCTATACTTTAGAGCAAAGGTTCCTTTGCCAAAGGATCCAAAGAGCAATTGTAATTTTTTTGATCATAATAATAATAGTTCCATTTTTAATAAAATGCTTTCTATGGAGAAAAAATTTAGGCAATGATTATACTTACTAATACATAAACTAAATACATTTTTGTAAATATTATAACATGCAAATTTTTCATGAAAAATAAATTAGGAAAAAAATTGAAAATACAAAATGTTACTCGAGGCTCCTAAATTTATACTAGTTTTCTCATCTTGCAATTGCTCTGTGCAGTGACAACAAAATAAAATAGTCTGATGTCATAATTTATTTACTTATTTAAAAGCTAAAAGGCTGAGTAGAGCAAAATATACACCTATGTTGGTGAAATTGCAACACAATGAAAGAACTGTCTGACATTTATTCATTAAATTACTGATAGTGGTATAAATAAACAAGTGCACTCATTTTCTAAATAAATTCTAATCATTTACGAGAAGGCATTGAGAATAAGATACAACAGTAACAAATTATCACATCAAAATATAAAATTTCTACTTGATATATATTGTAAATAGATATCAATATAAGATTAGACATTACAAAATTAATTTCTACACATTAATTTTAGAATGAATCACAGCTAAGTTATAATCTTATTTAATAAGAATCACATATAGACCTGTTGTGTTATATATATACTTATACCATGTATATTTATTTATATATATATATATTATATATATGTAATACAAAAATTATAATACTTTTGTATTAATAAAAGAATTAAATATCTTTCGTTTTAATAGAATGTCTTTGTTAAAGAATAAGCGTAGAGAGATTCTATTTTGGGAAGTCAAGGCTGATAAACATATGATTGAGTTATTTATAGAATCTCTCCCCTTTCACTTCCATATAAGGAAGCATGAAATGATTTTCCTTAATGCGTAAGGATACAAGTATGTCAACGACTGTGCCTGTTTACTCAAATCTGTGTTAGTATAAAAGCGAGAGCAATGCTTTTCGCATGGCTTTTTCATTATGTTCTGATCCTAATAACTTGTTCCGGAATTGTCCAAAGTCTTGTCCATCCTCTCCCTTGCGGAGTGTGGATGTGAATTGTTATCGATACCAGCCTACTACCATTAATAAAGATTTTTTGTGTGTAACATGGCTTACGACTGCATTATTTAAGCTATCTATATACAAAATAAAAGGGATTTTAACCCTTTTATTACAAGTTTAACAGGATTATTACAAGACGCCAGGATGGTTACTTGCTGAGGAAACCATTGTTATCTATTTTCCGGCTGACTACAACGTTGATAAAACCTCATCCCAGGGGACGAAGGACGAAAAGTTGCCTAGTCCGCAGTGAAAAAAAGAATGAAGGAAGGAAGGTCTGTTTTCACCACTCGATCTTTAACTACCCGTACGTTCATCGCTGTGAGAATGCTGACGTTGGCTCGAGCTCGTCACATGCCTCTCTGAAACCCATAGTGTTGATCGAGATGACCCTACAGTGTCCAATCTGGAAATGACCGATGACCCTACAATTCCGTAGTGCTCAAATTGTGAAAACAAAAGTGAATGTGCGCGATTTATATTAAATTTAGAGAGAAGCTTTTTGCTTCTTTCTTAAAAGTTCCTTTCTCATGAAAGTGGGAGAAAAATTTGGCAAATGAAAAAAGAAAACAAAATTGAATGTGCGTGAATCTTAATCATGAATATTCATGAAGTGCAATGATATTTTTTTCTTTCTCTTCAACGAAAAACAAAAAGTCATGAAGGCCAAAAGAGAAGTCTGTATTTATAATTTTTTTCTCTTCATAATTAGTAGTGCTAATTTTATGATTACGTAGGTCAAGTGATCCAAAAATTTTTATTATGAATAATCAATTCAGTATATTATATTATGAATAGTTAGATTGCATTTCTTGTGTTTAGATTGCTTTTCTTTAAAATTATGATATAATAGTGTATTTTTATGCATTTATAATGTTTTTGAGGGAAATAAATTTGTTTCATACGTCAATTAAATTTGTGACGGCAAACAAAATTCAAAATTTTTCAGATTTTCAAACAAAAAACAAAACTAAAAGAAATTTGTAATGCTTTTTCTTTTTCGGACTTGGTCAAAACTAAACATTCCTATTAAAAATGTGAAAAATTAAATGTTACCCAAACAAAAGGACATTTCACACTTAACAAATTGTGTGAGTTTCCCCTTATTACGATAGGCGAAATTGTTAACTCAGCTAAGTTTTTTATACTTGATACTGAGATACTGTATGCTTTAGTAGGGTTGCAAACTTGCAAAGATTTTTGTTTGTTTTTTGATTGTGTCGGGCCAGTTGTTACTCAAGTTGGTATGAGACTGATCATCTCTGCTAATTCTAACAATGACAACTTATCCTTGCACATTAGACAACAGAATTCTTATAATGTTAAGGTCAAAAATTGTGAAAAAAAAATGAAAGTTTAAGATGTTTCAATAAAAGTAAACATTTTGAAAAAATGGAAGTTTAAGATGTTTCAATAAAAGTAAACATTTTGAAAAAAAGAATAGAAGTTTAAGATGTTTCAACAAAAGTAAACATTTTGAAAAAAGTTTAAGATGTTTCAGTAAAAGTAAACATTTTGAAAAAAAAAATAATGTGAGGGGTAACAAAAATAAAAAGAACAGGAAAAATAGGAAAAAGAAAGAATGACCAAGAAGTTAATAACAAAAAGTTCAGGAAAAAGAAAGAAAGGCCAAACATTTCAAATGATTCGAAGATAGAACTAGGTAATGGGTGCATACATTATCAGGTTAACATCGACGAAAAAATAGGAAATAGAAAGAAAAATTTAAGTAAACAAAATTTTGAAATAGTTCATGTATCAAATCTTAGGAAATATCACAACCCACAAATGTTGAAATTAAATCATGAATAGTGTCCAAAACAAAACAAAATATGTTACTTTCTTCAATGGAAGAAGTACACCCTATATTTTTTTTGGGAGATCCGAATCGCGTGTGGAGATATTTACCTCAACATCAATTGGATGTGAGGGCGATGAAAGTTGAATTTTTTTTTTTTTTTTTTCTCAACAAGTTGAGAAAAGTATTGTAAAATATTTTTGGATTGACCCGTCTGGATCTCTCAATATCACTCTGTGCTTCATGAAATTCTGTTTTCCTCCATTTTAACGGGGAATACAGATTTTCATTAAGTATATAACCCTTTAACCATACAGAATCTTAAATTCTGAGTAAAGACGCTTGTTGTCCAGTTCGTTTCCATAAAAATTATGTATATTTTTGTGTGAAAAATTTTTGAAATATTTAGTAGATTAGTTATAAAAATATGTTTCATTTTTCTTTCTGTTTAGTTGCCTAAGCAGATAAAGTGTATTATCATGTGTTTGTTTTTGTCATTGTATATAGTTGTTTTTTTTTTTACAGATAATTGAAAAAATGTTATTTGTAGTAGTGAAAAGATACAGTCGTACCAACATAAATTTTAAAAGTTCAGAGAATTCAAAATTTTTATGATTTCTTTTTGGCTTGCCAAAAATCTTTTTTTGGGGGGATGTAATACAAAAATTATAATACTTTTGTATTAATAAAAGAATTAAATATCTTTCGTTTTAATAAAATGTCTTTGTTAAAGAATAAGCGTAGAGAGATTCTATTTTGGGAAGTCAAGGCTGATAAACATATGATTGAGTTATTTATAGAATCTCTCCCCTTTCACTTCCATATAAGGAAGCATGAAATGATTTTCCTTAATGCGTAAGGATACAAGTATGTCAACGACTGTGCCTGTTTACTCAAATCTGTGTTAGTATAAAAGCGAGAGCAATGCTTTTCGCATGGCTTTTTCATTATGTTCTGATCCTAATAACTTGTTCCGGAATTGTCCAAAGTCTTGTCCACCCTCTCCCTTGTGGAGAGCGGATGTGGACTGTTATCGATACCAGCCTACTACCATTAATAAAGATTTCTTGTGTGTAACATGGCTTACGACTGCATTATTTAAGCTATCTATATACAAATAAAAGGGATTTTAACTCTTTTATTACATATATATATATATACCTGGTCTGTCTAGGTTTTTCTGAGAGGTACCCCTTTTGTGAAAAATTGAGACATAATTTGTAAAAATTAAAAAATCAACACAAAAATATGGATTTATCATTTCTTACGAGACACAAAAATAAAATTTTAAGAAAAAGTATTTGCTGAAACTATATCTAATTTTATTCAATTATATGTAATTTTAATTTCACTTTCTAGTAATTTTATTATAAAAACATGGAAGACCATTGAGTATTTATTTCAGTTTTTTATTAAAGTCAAATGAAATTTTAGTTTTTACTGATTATAAATATTTACTGGTTATAACTTTACAATAGGTAAGATATATATATATATATATGTTTAGTAAATATATGTGCGCGAAAACGAAAAAATTAATAAACTTGTTCCTTTTATAATATTGTATTTATATTTTATAATGCTTGGGTTAAAAATTGTGAAACGTTATGTATTTAACAGTAAAGAAGATTCAACCTATGTATTAGTGATAATGTGTTATTCAAACATAATAAAAAATACATATTATAAAATTAAAATAACTTTTCAGAGTTATTTCTATTTTTAAGCTTATACAACACTTTTTAATAAATAAAAATATTTATACAGTAAAACTTAAAGTTTATGACCACAAAATGAAAAAACCCAATTCCCCCCGGGTTTTTTCAAAGCCTGAAAAACAATAAAATATTTAATTAGAAAAGCTTTGATCAATATTTTCTAATCATTATCTTAGAAACTTATAAGTTTTAGTTGTGCTCTTATCCAAATTATACTTCAGTTTTTAAAGTTATTTTAAAGATTAACACATTTTGATATTATTTTTGACAGTTAAATTTTCCTTTTTATCTATAAATTTTTTTAATAATTTTCAGCAAACAAAAAATTCTTTAAAGAAGTTTTAATAAACATATAACTCTCTATTTTGATTTTGAGCCTTTAGTGTCTATTTTAATTTTCCTTTAGTATACTCTTGTTACATAACAAACACATATCATACTTTATACATAACACATACCTTACTTGATATCTGACACATTTAAAAAAAAAATTTTAGTAGTAACGAATAACAATCATTCCTGTACCATAAACTAAATCTTATATTAATAACTTTTATATAGAGAATTATATTACAAGACTGGATTAAATTTAGGTAAATAGAATATCATTGTTTTCAGAAATTGAAAAGTTAAACTTATTTCTTATTTTAAAATTGTTTAATATTTTCATACTGCTAATTTTACTTTTAGACGTAATTTTAAAATCTATATAACCTTTTACAATTCGCTTACATTAATATTTTGATAAATTATGTATACTTATATCATTTTGAGCACAATTTTTAATGTTTTAAAACGAATTAACTGTTAATAAGCTACAGAATTAACGTTGACAGACTTAATTTTTATGAAAAGTATTTATACACTCATAACTACAATACTATGAACCTTGTTCACACAACAAATGACATTAGAAACATTTCATCTTACATAAAATTATTTACGAACCTAGTGAATTTATTTAATAAAAATTAGATAGATTGTAAAACATAACATTTAACATCCCAGCAAACAAGAAGTAAACAATTCAGAACAAATAACTTTGACAATAAATTTACGTCATTAATTAGAAATTATTCTGATAATAATATTTAAAATTAGCGAAAAGTTAAAAACTACTTACTTAATTATAATTCAAAACCAGCTACATATGATCTTTTATAATGGAATGTTCTTTCGGTAATGTAGGCTTAACCTAAATATAAAATTGAAACATTGCAATTAGAAATGAAGACCTGACACGATATTAATAGAGTTTATATAAGTAAATAGAAGATGAATAAACTTTGCTTCCCTAAATTAAATCAGTAAGGTGACTTTTGACGACAATATTACGCTAAAAATTCATGGATCGTAAAGCGCGACGTCAGAGCTGAAGATCACGTGACAAGCGGATAAACTTTGTTGATAGCAATACTGAGATCGCTTCACCTTCCAATCCCGTTCCATAAAGTTATCACGGCATTCTATTTTTTACTTTCACTAATATGAGCAAGTATAAAGAAATTTTACTCATTTTTATCTTTCTAGCAAATATTTTGAACTATGGAACTAAAATATATTTAATATAGAGTGTTTTAAGAAAAATACTTTTAAAGTTTTATTGACGGAATTCATTCAATAACTTGTTCACAGTATCTATATTCCTCCGCTTTCAAAATATTGATAGGAACGGCCACGGTATAGATCGATGTTTCTGTGCTACTTGGGTCCTTCACTGACGTTTGAAAAGTATCATTTCCTGTTGTTCCTTGTTTTAAGAACAATCATACAAAGTCTCATATTTCACTTTTTTCATTTGACGAGATAACTCGGGATAGTAAACTGATTTTAAATTAAAGGTGTCTTACACACAAAAAAAATTCAAATTTTAACTTAAAACTTGTACATTATGTTTTGTTTTAGTTCTTTGTATTTATGAATAAAATTTAAAAAAATATGTTGATTTTTTGCATTTTTTCTTCCTTAAAATAATTGGTAAGGAAAGTGGTGAAACGTGAGTCTGTGAATAATCTGAAATCAACTGTAATTGAAAAATGTTGTGATGAAAATCAGAATTTAGTTAATCAATCTTGTGTATTCAATTCAGTATCTTTTCTAAACTCCGCATTTTTATCGCAATTATAATTATTATCTTAAAATAATTTTAAATAAGGGTTATAAATACCTAATATCTGTGTGTCGCTTCGTCATAGTGGTTATTACAATTTTAATTTTTTTTTGTTGTAAGTCTAAAACAGGACGCAACTATAATAAAATGCAAGCAACTGTTGTTTCTAAATTAAAACAGATTGTACCTGGCAATTACAGTCCTTGTCCATAAGATTCTATGTAAAATCACTATAAGATTCTATGTAAAATTATAATTATCAGGTGATACTATACAGCTTTATTGTTTTTACTCCGGTTTGCATTTCTTTACGCTCCTGTATCAATGGGTTCACATTGTAACGTTAAAAATAAATACAAATGGGAAGTATATAAAAAATCTCCCGAATAAAAACCCATTACATGTATGTTTAAATATAAGAGTATAAACTCGTGCAAATCATGTCATTATTAAAACACTACAGTGCATCTAATAATTTGATTTAATTATTATAATATAATGCTTGATATTCCATGTTAATATCGTCTAATTCTTTAAATTAAACCCATTGATACACTGTGACGAAAACAAGTGCAAAACGCTTTCAGTCACATAAAAACAATAAAGCTGTATAGTATCACCTGATAATTAAGATCTTACTTAGAATAACGTCTAATAATTTGGCTAGGGACTTTAGTTCAAATATTTCCCTGTAACATCAACAAACAAGAAAAAAAGAGTTAATCTAAACATCGTTCCGAAGAAGGCGGCTTTGAATAAGGTCAAAGACACACTTATTTGCGAGGGTGGTTTCAGTCGGTCGGTCAACTCACAAAACAACATTTGGCGATCGTTCTGGCGACGGAGATAACATTGGCCCAGTTTTCGCTCGGATTAAGGAAATGAGTGTTATTCATATTAAAAACTGCGACTCTTGACAATCTCGTCCATCCGCTCAATTATGTCAGCTCTCACCAACCCTTCATCCTCTCTCATACATATCCGTTTTTAAATCTGGAAAGAAACTGATGAAATAGTTGAGACTATAAAATTGTTCCATTTTGATGTCATATGGCTCGTCCGTCGTGTATTTTTTCTTCCATCATCTTCTTGCTCATTTTATTGAGCGTCGGTGTGCTGGTGTTCGTTCTAAAATTCCAACATTCGGCCGAGACCTCCCCCCGTCTCCCAACAACACGCACCATGCTGCAGTCGGATTCCGTGAGCACCGAATCTTACGACGATCCTCGCGAACCATGGCTGGACTTCAGACTGCCCACCTACATAGTCCCTTCGCACTACGATCTTCTTCTCTATCCACTGCTCGAAAATGACACGTTTTTCGGGACGGTCAACATAACGGTCAGCGTTAACCGTGACACTCGATATTTTATTGTTCACGCCTATCGTCTGACTATTACTGAGTGCGAAGTGTATGACCCCCGCACGGGGGCTGATTTGATACTGGAAAAGCACTTCACTTATGCCCCCAACGAATATTTTGTTCTTGAGACAAAGCAGAGATTGAGGACTGGAAAATACATTCTGAGGTTTGAGTTTTCCGGAAACCTGACCGGAAGTATCGTTGGATTCTACAAGAGTAACTACCTCAATGGCATGAATGAAAGCCGGTAAGTGGTCACACTTAATATATATACCTACCTTGATTTAATGTTAGGAATAAAATAAACTTCATTATAATTAAACAAAATTGGGAATTTTTATGTAGTACAAACACAAATAATAAGAATTTTTACATTTCCGTTGTACAATTTCCGCAAACATATTTAGAACAAATTTTGCTGGTTTTATTGCCGTAACAATATCCTATTTGGCATGTCTTACGTTGATAAGAATCTTGCTGTTTGTCAAAACTTTTAGTTTTTTTTCACTTTTTCTGACTCAAAAATGCCAATCTAAAATTTTAGGTTCTTGCTTGAAATTTGAATTCACAGTTATTCTGATTGAACTAATTACGCAAGAGTTTTTGCAGAATTGTGCAACTAACAGGGTTCGTGATTTTTTTATATATTTTTTTAAAAAGTAAATAAGAAAAATAGATTTTCTTTTATTTAAATCGAGTTTTTTTTTTTTTTTTTAATTCAAATACACTGTAAGAACTTAGATTTATGATTAAAAAAACTTTATAAATGTTTAATCAGGATTAAATTAACATTAAAACTATATTATAATAATATTTTAAAAGCTCTAACTACCTAAAACCGTTTTTCATTATCATACATAGCTTTGAATGCATAGCAATCATTTTGAAACAAATGCATGATTGAAATTTAAGGACTAAATGAAATAGAGAATTTAAAGAATTCTTTTAACTATTAAAACAAATTTTGAATTGTGTATCAGATTGTGTTAATAAATGCAGTCATCAAAAAAATAAATGAATAAATAAATATTTAATATTTTTATATTAAAATATTCATTTTTAATCCTATATCAAAATAGATAAGCTAAAACAATTTTTAAGAAAATCTATGTACTCATTGGAATTTTTTTCACAAAATTTCTTTATAGAAAATACTGAAATATACATTTTCCTTTAGAAATATACATTTCCCACCAATAAAATATAATGTAGGTTTTAATTCCATGCTTTTTCAATCAAAAGGTACAATTTAAATTGGTATTTTTTTATGAAAAAAAATTCATGTTTATGAATTACTTTCTACAGCTATGCAAGTCTATATTAAGACAGCATTAAATGTTTACTTTAATCTTTCAATCTCAAGATTCAAAGGATTTTTAAAAATGCAATTTCAAATTTGTTGGGATTTAACGCATGGAAGAGAATAATAAAGGTACCAATAATTTAAAACACTGTTTTTTGACTTTTTAAATCAATATATATATATTAAAAAAAATCAAATGATTTAAATCAATGAATTTCTTAAAAAAATCATTTGATTTAAATTAACAAACCCTGGCAACTAATCGAATGCATTCATTATAATTTCTGACCCGATAAATTGTTCTCCCTGTCAAATATATAATGCAATAAATTGTTCTCCCTGTCAAATGACCTGTTATGATAGAAATAGGTATACGACAAGTATTATTCCATACAAACTAAATACAAAAAAATAGTAATAGAATATTAACTTTTTATAATTGTTAGAAAAAGTCTAATGTGCAAAAGCAATTTGATGATATGCGAATTTTCGATGAAAAAATTCTTAAATGGTCATTTAACCGGTTATGGTATGTTAAGTGTCACCACCCGCTTTTTTCATAGAAAATGTTCCAAAATTCATATTATTCACGCTGTAATCATTCCCGGAATGTTCAGGTTAGTTTACGCTGGTTGAAAGTTTCAGAAATTCTGTTGCCAACTTGAGTGAATTGTTTTTCGAAATTTTATGACTGTTCATGTAACTAAAAGTGATCTATTGTAATTTGCGATTATTTCAGATTTATTTTGTAAAGAATAAATTTCATGTATGTTAACAAACATGCATTTCATGTTTGGCAAGTGATCCAAAAACTCAAACATCAAATTTTATGAGTGGAAAATGTTTTAAACAATATTTAAACTTATACACAGGTTTTTGAAATGAACCCTCTTATTATATTTTTATTTTATTTTAAAACCGTCGTTGAACAGCCGACTCAATTTTTCGGGTTTACGATTACTTATGTTCAACTCCTTGTCATTTTGAACCCAACCCAGAAGACAAGGGAACTCCTGGATCTTGTATTGGGAAAAAATTGCCTTTGTGGAGGACTTTTTGATGAAACTAACTCAAATTTGCGTTACATGGAGATGAAGACCACGAGAATCTCCCACGGTTAGTCTGACGGCAGGAGGACTCTAACCCATGATGATCCATCTACCACTGAGGATATTTTACTTCAGCACTGTGGTCGGTGAGAGCCGGAATTCGTATTGATTCGAATATGGTTCACCTCATTGGAATGCTTTATCCCCTGAGCCATAACTTATAGTTTGAAAAACTATTAAAAACCCTACTCAAAAGTGTAAACGTTTTTGAAAGGGAAGTTTCTCAAAATACGAGATAATTTCTTGACATTAAGTAAAAACTGTTTAATTTATATAGCTTTTTTAAATAATTAATTTTCTTAATTGCCTTTTTTAACCTTCTCTTCATTTATTTATATCACCCAGAAAAAGGAAAAAAAAACTTTTTTTTTAAAAAGAAAATTGCTTTTTTTAAGACGCTGAAGTCAATTTTAACCAACTTTTTATCAATTTTAATTATTTTTAAATTTCACATGTTTGAAAGTATCAGTGAAGACTTTCGTCAAAAGTTTCAGAACTCTAAACGAATGAAAAATCCTCTTTGAATGAATTGAAATAAAACTCGAAATATTGTGATCCGAAAAGCATTTACTTTCAATAAGGTTGAATTCAAAATATATCTTTCTGAACTTCCCATATTAAAATAATAAATCACAAAAATACTTTTTCACAAAATTTTGAGAAAGACTACTAATTTTTTTTTATTTGCTGTTTTCAGTAGTTTTTTTAAAAAAATATTTATGTTGTATGGATTGGATAAGATCTAATCAATAACTGCTGAATGAAATAATCGTGGCGTTTTTAGGTTAGAAGAATTTACGAAAAGTAAATTACTAAAACTTTTTTAACCCATTTTAGGTTAAGCATTAAATTTTATAAAATGCGATATTGTTTTCATTTAAATATGCTTAAATTGCATTCATTAAGACACAAAAAAAGTTTAGCGCGCGAAAAATTTTATTTAAGAAATAAAATGGTACGTATATGGACCATAGGTCAAATCAATGAACACTTGTTTATTTATGACATTTGTTTTATTTTTATTTTATGTACAGAGCATGCAACTCTAATCCATCCTGTAAAACATATCATTCATCTCAAATGGATATTTTCAAAAAGTTTAATTTATCAATAAACGTTTAACAAAAAAAAATAAAAATAATAATTATAATAATAATAATAAGAAGAATAGCTCCAATTGAATTAATTATATCTTATAGATGTTCCCGTCACTTTTGAAAATATTAATCACAGTATTAATTAAAAAAATATGTACTGAAATCGCACCTTTGATCAAAAATGGGTTAAACAGATGAAATATAGGGTAATACACGAAAAATTACGGTAAAAAGTCTGTGCATGGAAAATTCGTCCAATAGAAAATCACCCTTTGAAAAACAACACAAAACGGGTTTTAAATTCATAAACACTACGTATAATTAAAATAGCAATTGATATAACTTGTAAATTATAATCTACTATCGAATTGTTACAAATGATTTTAATATTTTATCACATGAAAGTTTGGTAATTTCATCATTTCCGTTTTCCTCACAATTTATTGCTGTAGATTTTTCGATCATGTGATTCAGTTAATGTTTTTGTGGCTTCAGAATCAATAAGAAGAAAATCATTAATCAGTACATCATCATTAATTTCGTGATTCTCTTAACTGCACCCATATATTTTTTTTTTCAGTACTTCTAAAGGAATGTCATCCGCACTTTTCAAACACTTCGCGCTGACTAAGAATTGTACGATCTGTAGCATCATAGTTTTATAAATTTCTGTTCGCATAAATTGTTTTTTGGCATGCATTCCTGTGCAAACAAAAAGGGATTTTAACGCTAGAAGTTAAGTGACAGCGAAAATCAATTCAAGGTTCTCATAAAGTGTTGAAATGTATTTTGAGAATACCGCTTCCCTCATTATCCCCGAGTTAACTCGCATATATTTATCATCCTGAGAAAACTCGGCGGGCTTAGCTGAATGTATCACTACAATTTGTTTTATCACGTTTTTACTCGGTCGGAAGCAAAAAATATTATCTGCTATGATTGGAAGTTTTATTTAGGAGTTTTGCTGTTGGACTGTGTTTTGTGCGATTGTACATATGATGATGGTTGCTGAATTACATAGCAATTTACATGTTTAAAAAAATGGCGTATTCCTTCACTGACGTTTGAAAAGTATCACTTTGTGTTGTCCCTTGTTTTAAGAACTATCACACTAGGACTAATATTAAACTTATTTCATTTGCCCGTGATAACTCTGGATACAATCCCGAGTTATCACGGGCAAATGAAATAAGTGATAATTGATTTTATTTAAATTAAATGTTTCTTACTCATAAGAAAAAAAAATTGAAGTTTCAATTTAAAACATTATGTTTTTTTTTAGTTCCTTGTATTTATTAATAAATGTTTGCATTTTGCAAAAAATTTTTTGTAAATGTTTTTATTACAAAGACCTATTTAAAAAAAAAAAAAAAATTCCAAAGTAATGGAAGTGGTTAAATGAAAGTTAATAGAAAATCTACTTGGAAGTCATTTTACGAAGAAATTTCCAAAATGTTCCTCGGAAAAAAAAATCGCATTAAAGGGAAATTCGCAAAATGGAAGTTCGTTAAATAGAAGTCCGACCATCTAGGATTGTATGACGAGCAGTCTTATTTATTTTGGTTTCTTTCAATCTATTCATTATTTTCTATTCATATTTGATGCAATGAGATATTATTCCATCAAAAAGTCACGTGTATTTTCACTTCAATGTTTATTTAAACTCGTAAGGATATCCTGATTCCATTCATTTTAAAAGAAGTAGTGGTTATTATTAACACTTTCTCTTTATTTTAATAAGATTCTCTTTTTTTTAATTAAAATTATTTTGGGTCGATACTTTATTTTAAAAAAATGTCCTTTTTCATTAAATTAAAATTCAGTCCTTCTTCAGCAAAAATAGGAATATAAAGTTAAAAAAAATATATTGAATTAACCTTGAATGAATGTTTATTTAAGGGAAGTATTTAGAAAAAAATCGCTATAATTTAATGATTAATCTGTTTACATTTAATTCCTTTGTAGTCATGATTTATACCATAATTACCTGAGACATGACAAAATTACGACAATTCTGCAGTTTTTCAAGGATGTTTTGATAAGTATTTTTATTCTAATGGGTCCCGCAGTGGGCTGATAGTTCCCAGTAGATTACCGAAATCAAGCATCACTGGCTGCGGTCAGTAAGCTGGTGGGTGATCACTTTGATCAGTCTGCGTCGGGACCGAGGGTGTGGGGTATCAATTCTCATTAAACTATTCTACCACGAAGTGATAGACTTCTCGAGCAGGTCGCTCGGGCTACCAAAGAAAGAAGGGAGCCATCCCCTCAGCAGAGGATCGAAATTGCGATGGCATGTCTTTGAATCATCCTCAGGGATGTTTCAAAGACCGTCGCCAATTGCCCATTGTGTGGCTCTAGTGCGATGGAAATAAAGTACGTACCTTTCTTATTTAAGTCGATTTAAAGCTAAAAGAGTTTTTAGTATCATCCAAAACAGCTTTTAAACCGCAATAAAATGAAATTAAAAAATCTAAAAATGTGTAATTTTAAATGTCTTACTCAAAAGCCACAAATCACCTAAATTTATCGCTTTGAAGGAAATTTCATAAAAGTTTTAAAAATTATGAAGTGTTATTTCTAATAAAGCTTTAATTTTCAATCTTTAATGAAAAGATATAATTTTGTTGAATAATAATAGATCATCAAATCATTAAAAGTCCAAATAAAAAAAGCAAGAACACCAACTTTAATTTAACTTAGAATTCATAATTACGGAGTACGAGAATTTTTTTAAATATATACTTGGCTAATATGTTATTGTATCGTATATGCTAACTAAACGAGCATGGTTCCTGAGGATTGAGCGTTCACTTAGGTGAACCGGCTTCGAATCCCAGCGATCTATATTAATTCTGCACCTGGTTCACACCGACCACAGTGCTGACATGAAGTATCCTCAGTGATAGACGGATCATAGGTTAGAGTCCCCTTGCCGTAAGGCTAAATGCCGGATGTTTTCGTGGTTTTCCTCTTCATGTAACGCAAATGCGGATTAGTTCCACCAATATGTCCTCTAAGAGGGCAAGCTTTGTCCTATCTAGGAGTTCCCTTGTCTTCTGGATTGGGTCCAAAATTATAAGGCTACGGAGTTGAACGTTAATAGGGGTCGGCTGTTCAACGAACAGTTATAAAATAAAATGGATGCTCTAGTGATCCGAAAGCAACAACGAAGGCTGTACTAGGAGTTGGCTATAGTCCCTAATATTAATGCAATACAAATGGCCATCCATTTTAAAATTAAAATTAATTACATCATAAAGAAATTGAGGTTAGTTGTTTTTTATTGCAGAGAAAACTCAATTTCATCTTTTTTAGAAAGTTCACAAGAAACTGTAGAATAAACAGTAAATACCCCCCCCCCCCGAAAAAAAATGTAATATTTAAAACCTTAATCTTAGAAGCTCATTGAATTATGCTAATTTTATTTTATAACCGTCGTTGAACAGCCGACCCAATTTCATGGGTTTACGACTACTAATGTTCAACTCCATAGCCTTGTAATTTTGAACCAATCCAGAAGACAAGGAAACTCCTGGATCAGTACCCCCAGAGGTATTGATTTGTTATGGGAACATGGAGGACTTTGAGACTCGACAGATTTAACGTGCATCAGTCACCATTTACTACACGGGGAGTCTTCGGCCGGCGAGGATCGAACCCACGACCTCTAGGATATGGGCCCAGCGCCCTACCGACCAGGCTATCCCAGCCGAATTATGCTGATTTTATTTTATTTTATAACCGTCGTTGAACAGCCGACCCAACTTAATGGGTTTACGGCTACTAATGTTCAACTCCGTAGCCTTGTAATTTTGAACCCAATCCAGAAGACAAGGGAACTCCTGGATCGAGTATTGGGAGAAATTTGCCTTCGTGGAGGACTTTTTGATGGAGCTAACCCGCATTTGCGTTACATGGAGAGGAAGACCACGAGAACCTCCCACGGTTAGCCTGACGGCAAGGGGACTCTAACCCATGATCCATCTACCACTGAGGATATTTTCACGTCAGCGCTGTGGTCAGTGCAAGCCGGATGCGGAATTCGTATCGACTGGGATTCGAACCCGGTTCGCCTCATTGGAAGGCGAACGCTCTATCCCCTGAGCCATCGCGGCTCGAATTATGCTGATTGTAATTTTTTGCCTGTAAGCAATTGTAAGGTATCAATAACGTTCAAAACTGCCTAATAGTTTCAAAAACACCATCTTTTTTAACGCCTAAACCACAGAACATAATAATAATTATATGTTAATAAACAATATATATATATATATATATATATATATATATATATATATATATATATATATATATATATGTGTGTGTGTGTGTTAATAAACAATTTTAATAATTAGCTGCTAAATCATTCTCATTCATCTACCTCATTCAGAAATTGGTTGTTTATTTTTATCCATTTTTTTGTTAATGAATTTATTAAAATTCATTATGTTTGTTTACTTACAAAAAAAAGTATAGTTAATTATTTATTCTCCTCTTTTTGTAAATATTGTTGATTCAGAGCCATCAGTTTTTGTTTCTTTTTAAAATAGAGATATAATGATAGATCGGATTTTCTAAATTTAGCTATCATAAATAAGAATTTTCTGAATTGGACAATCGTTAATATACTAAATTATACGATCGTTAATTGGAAATCTCTTAATCGGATAATCATAGGGGGAAATTTCTAAATTGGACAATCATAGATTGAAATTTTTATATAAATCTGATATTTATAAAAAACATTAACAGAATAATTATTAATTTCATGACTGAAAATATTTTGTTTACCGTTGGTGAATAAACAATTATTATCTCAATTTTTTATGAATAATCGAGGTTTGAAATTCATAAATAGATAGTAGAAATATATGAACTCTGTACTCTGAACTATGGAGTAATTGTCACCGATTCAAGAAATTTCCGTCCGAAAGTTCACATTTAAATTGGAAAGCGTGACACCTTTGTTGAAGTCGAAACTTGTCCTACTTTTGTTATCATTTAAAGACGCTGATTGCTGTCACTGAAATCACGTGATGATAAGTTTCTCTCACAATGTTTAGAATTGTTGATGGTTGACCGTGTACAGCCTAGGCACAGATGATGCTACTTCGTCGCAGGGCTAAAGAGCGTAGAAGGGCTGGTTCACTCCTTTGAAGAAACTCTCGCCGCGCCAAACCTCTGATTTTCTCTAGTGACGTCACGGCGTCACTTTTACTCCAAGAACGGAGCGTTCGGTGTAACTAGCTCTAACTAATATTGGAGCATTCCTTTTTGTGACGCATTCCAAGACATTCGTTGTTTTCTGTAATGACTTTCCTCTGATTTTTGCAGTGAATTACAAAAATTTAAAACTATTAACGAAATACCAGTTTGCGCGATTGCAACTTGCAAAAATTCTGATAGAATCACAAAAGGACAAAATATAATTTTCCATGTGTTCCCTAAAGTAAAATGAACAACTATGTAATGAATGGATTCAACGTTGCAAACGAAATGAGCCAGTTAATATAAAACAGCAATTTATTCTATCGTTTAGGAACTTTTATAAGAATTCGACATCTAAATAGAAACCGCCTCGTTACTTCAAAAAGAAAGGCAGGCGAAAAAATTAAAGAAAAAAGGACAAAGTCAACGAAAATTAAAACGTAAATGAAAAGTATAAACAAAATGTATAGTATATAGTTAAAATTCTCCTAATTTCAAAACATATTTTTAAATGTAGGTATTCTAAATATTTCTGATTTTTTTTAATTATGTTCTCTTAAATTTAAATATCTATAAATTATATTATCTTAAATTTAAATATCTATAAATTATATTATCTTAAATTTAAATATCTATAAACAGCTGTAAAATTTCTTATAAATTTCTAATTTCTAGCATATTTTAAAATCAGGATTTTAAATTTTACCCAACTAACTGCTATCAAGCAATATGTAGCTAAAAAAGTGTTAATATATGCTTTTTTATCAATAATAAAAGTCAAAACTGAACTTTTTATAATAAAGTATTTATGTTGTCATTTTTGACTACTAGTAAAATATTTAGAAAAGTTTAAAGTAGTCTAAAATGGTATTTTTTTAATATGATGGTCCCGAAATTTTTTTTTAATCATGTTTTAGAACGAAAATAATGAGTTAATTGTGTAAAGTTGGGAAGCTAATATCGCACTTATTTTTACGGATGCAAAGTTTTAATTATCTCCGAGATGATTTGTGTGCTTCATGAGAAGGGAAGCTCTAAGAGAGGAAGGAATGAACCAGATATAGGAATGCAATACGTTAAAAATAAATACAAATAGGAAGTATATAAAAATCTTCTGAATAAAAAACCATTACATGCATGTTTAAATATAAAAGTATTGCATACAAACTCGTGCAAATCATGCCATTATTAAAACACTACAGTGCATCTAGTAATTTGATTTAACTATTATAATATAATGCTTGATATAATAAATATTCTATATTTATATAATATATCGTCTAATTTAACCAATCGATACATTAACGTAGACAAGTGCAAACCGGTTTCAATCACATTAAAAACAATAAAACTGTATAGTATCACCTAATAATTAAGATTTTACATAGAATCTTATAGTGCATCTAATAATCTAGGCAGGCGCTGTATAAGCTAAAAGAGAATTAAGTTCTAACTTTCGCTAAAAAGTTTTCGAAAAGCATAGTAATCGGAGAAAAATAACTCGTTACTCTTAAATTTTTTTTATATCTTTTATTTTTTTTTATTTTGAATTTATCAGTTCGATGAGAAAAAAGCAGTGAAATTTTTTTATTAATGGATATCTTTTTTTTATAATTAATTCAATTTTATTTTTGTATTGAATAAAATATATTTTACATTATATTTTTTATTAATTGGAAGAAATATACGTATTTTTTAAATGTTTCTTTTTTGCCGGAATTTTTACTTAAATATTGTCACGCAAATAAACGAAATATTAAATTATGATTATTGATTCAATATTTAAACGGGAAAAACATTTATTCTCGGAACGCCTGTGAATCTTTTTCGGAAGTCGTTCACAAATGCAAAGTTTATCCAAGAGTTCCCTTGTCTTCTGAATTGGGTTCTACTGAGTTGAACGTTAGTAGTTGTAAACCCAAAATGGTGTTGGCTGTTCAAAGACGGTTGTTATTAAAATTACAAAGCGTATTTTTATAAAAATAAAACATTTGAGAAATAAGTACGAAACAAAATTATTTTTTGAATATTTTAAAATATTCCTAATAATTTTATATTTATAAAAATAATAATGAAATGAGCACTTTAGATGGGAAAAGTGATGATCCGGTTTCGACTGGCAGTCGATGCGTTCATTTTGCCCTTAAATGTTACGCCCTTGTAAGTTCGATGCAATAAAGCCTTTCACGCCATCAAGGTCAATCCTTTCCTTGATTTTTATCAGGCTGATTGATCGGTTAAAATGCCCTAGGGCAAGCAACCTATTTAAATGGATCAACAGCACCAATTCATCAGATTCCATTATCTTGTTAAGTACATACAATTACTATTCCATTAACTTTTTATTCAGAAATTTGAGGGTATTTAAGCTGCTTTTGCACTTAAAGATTCAAAACAGCTATTTTTACCTTTTCAAGAATAATTTATTTTTTTTATAATCCATTATTAAGAACGTCAACGATTTAATTTTAACTTCATAATTGATAATTCAAACTTTTTTCCATTTTCTGCTCTAGCTACCGGAAATATTTTATTTTATAAAATTGTCCGTTTTTATCTATTATAATACATATATATATATATATATATATATATATATATATATATATGTATTACTGAGTGGCCAAATTATTATGACCACCTCAGAGTTTTATGCAAATGAGTTATTGCGTCACAGCGCTGCCGCTAGAGGGAAAGATAACTATAACACAGGAATGCTGGACAAATGAGTCATCAGTTATACTGTGTTGCTTGCTCAGATATGGGAAAGAAAAGTGATTTAACTGAATTTCAACGTGGAATGATTGTGGGTGCGAGATGTGTCGGAACGAGTATCAGCAAAACGGCTGCACTTGTGAAGTGTTCTAGAGCAGCAGTTGTTAATGTGTACAAGGAATGGACAATCAAGCAAAAACCCGGGTCTCAACGTCAGACTTGCGGTCGTCACAGGGTACTGAATGTTCGATCAGAGAAACGGCTGGCCAGGGTTG
Organism: Parasteatoda lunata; assembly: GCA_949128135.1. Taxonomy (NCBI): domain Eukaryota; kingdom Metazoa; phylum Arthropoda; class Arachnida; order Araneae; family Theridiidae; genus Parasteatoda; species Parasteatoda lunata. The sequence goes on from OX421971.1 coordinate 4,632,949, forward strand.
TGCAGCGTGACAGGAGAGCAACAGTGCGACAAATAGCAAGTGATCTTAATCAATGAGCAACTGTGAACGTCTCTGAACGGACTGTTCGATGCACATTGCGCCGTATAGGGTATGGAAGCAGACGACCTGTTCGTAAGCCTCTACTGTCTGCTTTAAATAAGCGCAGACGTCTCCAATTTGCAAAGGAGTACAAACATTGGACAGTAGATGACTGGAAGAGAGTCATGTGGTCCGATGAATCACGATTTCAAATGCATCGCGCAGATGACAGGATGAGAATATGGAGAAAACAGCACGAAAGCATGGACCCCAACTGCATTGCCACGACACTTCAAGCTGGTGGTGGCAACGTTATGGTATGGGGAATGTTCTCTTGGTATTGTATGGGTCCTTTAATTCCTGTACCACAACGCCTTAATGCCCAAGGTTATTTAAGTATCATCGCAGATCAAGTACATCCGTTTATGTCAATGGTGTACTCTGGCGGGGATGGATACTTCCAGCAGGACAACGCTCCTTGTAATAAAGCTGGCATTGTCCTCAGATGGTTCGAAGAGCATGGCGGAAAATTTAACTTGCTTCGTTGGCGAGCACAATCCCCAGATTTCAATCCAATTGAGAATTTGTGGGATAAATTGAGAATTTGTGGGCGCTCAGACAGATGGATCCAGTACCATCAAATTTGCAGGAATTGGCAAGTGCAGTTCAGCGAGCATAGTCTGGCATAACTTTTACCACCTACCAACATCTCATAGAATCCATGCCCAGACGAATTAAGGCAGTAATACGCGCAAAAGGTGGCCCAACAGCGTACTGAAGGGGTGGTCATAATAATTTGGCCACTCAGTGTATATACGAGGGTTGCTATTTATATTTCTGGCCTTGGCAACAATAAGTATTGCTAGGCGACCGCAGACGATTTCAATCGAAAGTTTGACATTTTTAAACATAAATTCAGCAGACGATTTACCATTATAGCTTCATTTGTGTTGTTGACAGTAAATTGAAAAGTTCTTCTCTTTCAAAAAATGGAATTGAATAGTGAATATTTTCGTGCCATTATTTTTCATAACTTGCGACGTCGATTGTCAAGACAAGAGTGCTTCGATGAACTTATTTCTTTATTTAGCGATAAAGCGCCATCCTACAGCACTGTAAAAAATTGGTACAACGAATTTAATCGTGGTCGATGTTCGATCCAGGACGAATCCCGTGCAGGTCGTCCAAAATCCGTTGTTGTGCCAGAAAAGATCGATGCTGTGCGTGAACTGATAAAGCAAGATCGTCATGTGACATACCGTGAGATAAAGGCGCCTTTGGACATTAGTATGACTAGCACCAATAAAATATTGCTTGAACATTTGAGCGTAAAATTTTTTTTTTCGCGTTGGATCCTGCATAATCTGACAAACGCTCAAAAAAAAGCTCGTGTCGATTTGTGCAAGGAAATGTTAGAAAAATACGTTCAAGGTACATCAAAGGCTGTGTATAACATCTACACAGGTGACGAATCATGGATCTATGCATATGAGCCGGAAACAAAACAGCAATCAACTGTATGGGTCTTCCAAGACGAGGCAAAACCAACAAAATTGTTCGAGGAAGAAGCACATCGAAACAAATGATTGCCTGTTTCTTCGGCATAAACGGTCATGTGGCAACAGTGGCGTTAGAGCAACGCAGGACGGTCAATTCTGAATAGTACACGACCATTTGTTTGCCAGAAGTCATCGGAGAAATTCGAAAAAAGCAGAAGAACAGGCGAATCATTCTTCATCATGACAATGCGAGCTCTCACACATTGACTCAAACAAAGGCATTTCTGACGGAGCGAAAGATCGAAATGATGGGTCATCCGCCGTACAGCCCTGATTTGGCACCCAATGACTTCTTCTTATTCCCACACATCAAAAATAAATTAAGTGGACAACGATTTTCGACCCCCGAAGAAGCGGTTGATGCATTCAAAACGCATGTTTTGGAGTTACCTCAATCGGACTGGAAAAAGTGCTTTGAAAATTGGTTCAAACGCATGCAAAAGTGTATTGATCATCATGGAGAATATTTTGAAAAACAATAAAACCAATTTCGATCCTACATATTTGTTTTTTCATTATTAGGCCAGAAATATAAATAGCAACCCTCGTATATATATATATATATATATTTATATATATATATATATGTGTATAGTATATGTATAGTATAGTATATGTCTATGTATAGTATATGTGTATGTATAGTATATGTGTATGTATGTATATATGTATGTATATATATATAGTATAATGGATAAATACAAAAAGGATAAAAAAAACGAAGAAAAATTAAGAAAAACAATTTATTAAATTTATTTACAATTTGATTTTTGGTAAATGATTTGTAAAATTTTTATGTGTGCTCCTCACACTATTTTATTGATATATTTTGCTTTGGCTGTATTGATATAATTTTAGAAAGCTCTCATTTTTGCGGGTATAATCGTGGGAGCTGATGAAAAGATTATATCTTTAATTTTCCGGATTTTTATTAATTTTTTTTCCCTTTTCATCGGATTTTTTTCCGGTTTCTTATTAATTTTCCTTCCTTTTTTCATTGTTCTGTAATTTTTTCCATGTTTTCTCTACATTTTGAACATTTTTACATTGAATCTTATAGTGCTTCTTATAATTTGGCTAGCGACTATATATATATATATATATATATATATATATATATATATATATATATATATATATATATATATATATATATATATATATATATATATATATATATATATATATATATATGTAATAACAGAGCTTCATCTCTGTTATCAGTGGTGTATTTAGCTTTAATAATGCAGTCGTAAGCCATGTTACACTCAAAAAATCTTTATTAATGGTAGTAGGCTGGTATCGATAACACTTCACATCCACACTCCGCAAGGGAGGGGGTGGATAAAACTTTGGACAATTCCGGAACAAATTACCAGGATCACAACATGATGGAAAAGCTATGCGAAAAGCATTGCTCTCGCTTTTATACTAACACAGATTTGAGTAAACAGGCACAGTCGTTGACATTCTTGTATCCTTACGCATTAAGGAAAATCATTTCATGCTTCCTTATATGGAAGTGAAAGGGGGAGAGATTCTATAAATAACTCAATCATATGTTTATCAGCCTTGACTTCCCAAAATAGAATCTCTCTACGCTTATTCTTTAACAAAGACATTTTATTAAAACGAAAGAGATTTAATTCTTTTATTAATACAAAAGTATTATAATGTTTGTATTACATCCCCCCCAAAAAAGATTTTTGGCAAGCCAAAAAGAAATCATAATAAAATTTAGAATTCTCTGAACTTTTAAAATTTATGTTGGTACAACTGTTCCTTTTCACTACTACAAATAACATTTTTTCAATTATCTGTAAAAAAAAAAAACTATATACAATGACTATAATAAAAACATGATAATACACTTTATCTGTTTAGGCAACTAAACAGAAAGAAAAATGAAACATATTTTTATAACTAATCTATTAAAATTTTCACAAAAAAAAATGTTTTTTTTTTTTTTCACACAAAAATATACATAATTTTTATGGAAACGAACTGGACAACAAGTGTCTTTAATCAGAATTTAAGATTCTGTATGGTTAAAGGGGTTATTTACTTTATGAAAATTTGTATTCCCCGTTAAAATGGAGGAAAACAGAATTTCATGAAGCACAGTGATATTGAGAGATCCAGACGGGTCAATCCAAAAATATTTTAGAATACTTTTCTCAACTTGTTGAGAAAAAAAAAGTTCAACTTTCATCGCCCTCACATCCAATTGATGTTGAGGTAAATCTCCACACGCGATTCGGATCTCCCAAAAAAATATAGGGTGTACTTCTTCCATTGAAGAAAGTAACATATTTTGTTTTGTTTTGTACACTATTCATGATTTAATTTCAACATTTGTGGGTTGTTATATTTCCTAAGATTTGATACATGTACTATTTCAAAATTTTGTTTACTTAAACAATTCTTTTTATTTATTTTGTAATTAGCTTCTGAAATTTTTTGAAGAATTTTATACGGTCCACTAAAAGGAGGTGACAACTTCCTCGTATTAGGATAAGTAAATTCTTCAAACATAACTAATTCGTCAGTTTTAAAGTCTATATCTAAAAATCTAGCATCATAGTAAATTTTATTTCTTTCATGATATTCTTTAGTTCTTTGAATTGCTATTTTTTTAGCTTCCTCAACAGGTGGATAGATTTCTTCATTTAAAGGATTTTCATAGGGGAGTCTACCATGCATGAGGTATGCAGGTGGAAATTTTGTCACAGAATGGGGAGTTAAGTTATAAGTATTAACTATATCTTTTAACAAAGTAGGCCATGGAGTTTTAGTAGGTTTCTCATTGATTTTACACTTTAAACGTGTAATTATTGTTTGACCAAGGCGTTCTACCTTGCCATTAGACTGCGGATGATGCGCAGTTGTCAATAATTGTTGAATCTTATTATGTTTCAAAAATTTTTTGAAATGAGAAGACGTAAAGGCGGCGTTTCGATCACTCAACAAGGATTTAGGTATTTGATTTTGAAAAATTTGATGTAAAAAATTTGTATATGTTTCTGAACTAATGGATTTTGACGCAAAAGCCCAAATGTATCTTGTTAGGTGGTCAATAATTAAAGTTAAATATTTTTTTGTTGAATTATAATAATTCAATCCACCAACACTATCTATTGCTATTAAGTCAAAAGACTGATTCACAGGGGGTAAGGATTGTAATAATCCAAATCTTTTTTGTCGCGGTTTTTTATTTAATTGGCACGTATGACAATGTTTACAAAATTTTGTTATATCTGATGTTATGTTATTCCAATAATAAACAGGGGTTATTAAGTTAATCATTTTCTGCACTCCTGGATGGTTAAATTTATCATGAGTAATTTGCAGAAGTTTTAATCTCAACGAAAATGGAACAACTATTTTAGTAAAATTTTTCTTACGTATACATAAAACATCATTGATATCAACAAAATTACCTTGTAAGTTATCTTTCCTTTGAGCTTCAATTATTTCATTCAATTTTAACAAATGTGAAACATGAACATTATTTTTACTATTACATTTGACAAGTGAATGTGTTGCATCTCTTGAAAGCCAATCTGCTTCAAAATTAGTAGAACCTTTTGTGTATTTAATATCATATTCATACATACTTAACAATAATGACCATCTAAACAATCTACCTTTTAAATTTTTAACATTTTTTAGCCAAACCAAAGCAGCATGGTCAGTATGTATGGTGAATTTCTGGCCAAACAGGTAATGATGGAATTTATTTAGAGAATCGACTATAGCAAGACATTCAAGTTCTGTAATTGCATAATTTTTTTCATAGTCTCTTAAGGAGCGAGAATGAAAAGCTACAGGATGCAATACACCACATTCATCTGTCTGTTTTAACACAGCTCCAATTCCAATTAACGATGCATCAACAAAAAGATGACATTCATGAATAGGATTAAAAATTTTCAAAATTGGTTTACAAATAATAGCATTTTTTAACAGTTCAAAAGATTGTTGACATTTTTCTGACCACACCCATTTTACATCTTTCTTTAACAAGTTGTTTAAAGGATGTCGAATATTTGCATAATCATCAATAAATTTATTGTAAACATTTATTGATCCAAGAAATCTTTGCAATGATTTTACATTTTTAGGGGGCATTAATTTTTTAATCACCTCAATATTATGATTATCGGGTGATACAATCCCATTGCTTATTTCATATCCTAAAAATTCTATTTGTTTTTGCAAAAATGAACATTTTGAAAGTTTTAATTTCAAGTTTTCTTGTTTACAAATATCGAAAATCTTTTTAAGGTGGGTTAAATGTTCATCATAAGAATTAGAAAATATAATAATATCATCAAAATAGTTCGTAGCAAATTTAATTTTATGTTTATTTAAAATTCTACGAATTGTACGTTGAAAAATGCTTGGTGCATTCTTCCAGCCAAAAGGTAATCTTAAGTATTCAAATAGACCGTTGTGAGTAGCGAATGCTAATTTCTCAGTGTCATCAGGATGAATACGAACATGATGATATCCCTGTGATAAATCTATTTTAGAAAAATAACTGCTATTAGACAATTTTTCAATTAAAGACTGTATTAAAGGTAGAGGTTCAGAATCTGTTTTTGTAATTTGGTTTAATTTCCTAAAGTCAATACATAAACGACTCTTTTTATTTTCATCTTTTTTAAAGACTAAAGTTACAGGGGCAGCATAAGGGGATGAACTTTCTTTTATAATGTTATTTTTTAACAATTCCTCTATTTGTAAATCAATTTCCTGTTGTTGTTTTGGGGATGTTTTGTACGGCCTTAGAGATATAGGTAAATCTGAGGTTAACCTGACTCTTTGTGGTTCCATTCTGATTTCTCCCACGTCGTGTTTATGTTTTGCAAAAATATCATCATAACTTTTTAAAATTTCTTTTAAGTCCTCATTTTGTATTTTGTTCTCATTTTTTATTCTTTCGTCGATATTGACCTGATAATGTGTGCACACATTACCTAGTACTATCTTCGAATCATTTGAAATTTTTGGACCTTCTTTCTTTTTCCTATTTTTCCTTTTCTTTTTATTTTTGTTATCCTTAACATTATCTTTTTCAATGTTTACTTTTACTGAAACATCTTTAACTTTTATTTTTTCAAAATGTTTACTTTTATTGAAACATCTTAAACTTCTATTTTTTTCAAAATGTTTACTTTTATTGAAACATCTTAAACTTTTATTTTTTTCACCATTTTTAACCCTAACACTTTGAGAATTTTGCTGTCTAATGTGCAAAGATAAGTTGTCACTGTTAGAATTAGCAGAGGTGATCAATCTCTTACCAAATTGAGTAACAACTGGCCCGACACAGTCAATAGACAAACAAAAATCCTTGCAAGTCTGCAACCCTAGTAAAGCATATGGTAAATCAGTATCAATTATAAAAAACTTAGCTGATTTAATAATTTCGCCTATCTTAAGGGGAAACTCACAAATTTTGTTAAGTGTTAATTGTCCTTTCGTTTGGATAACATTTAATTCCTCACATTTTTTAATAGGAATTTTTAGTTCTGACACAAGGTCTTTTGGTATTATATTCAATGTTGACCCGGTATCAACATTCAATAATATCTCTTTTTTTACATTTTCATTTTGTTTTGGTTTTGGACGTCCATTTAAGTACTTTTTTTCCACTTGATATCCATTTAGGTATTTATTTTCCACTTGATATCCGGATATTATTAATTGCTATTGTTTATTTGTCATATTTTGAACGTTCATTTCAACAACATTAGGGTTGTTTACACACGAGGATCCCATGTGAAACTGATTCAAAAGTCCTTTCTTCGAACAGTATTTACACTGATTTATTGGGATCTCCTGTGTTGTATGATGTATTTTGGGTTTTGTCACATTCGGGGTTACACTTTTATTTTTAGGACAAGCCGGAGCTTTATGTCCTGGTGCATTACATTTAAAGCACCTAATGTCATATTTAGGGTTTTCTATTTTCTTCATGTATGGTCCCTTGTTATTTTGAAATTTATTTTTTATCTAAGTCACTTTTAATTTTTTCATAGATTTTAAGTTTTTGTTTAAATTCAAAAAGATTATTGGCTCCATAAAGAATTGATTTATTATTTGTTTGGTCTGGTATTCCTTGAATCATGTAAGTGATTAGAGCTAAGTCATCAATATCACTTTGAGTGGCAATTTCTTTCATTTTAAGGAAATACTCTTGAAGAGTTTCATTATATCTTTGCTTTCTTTTTTGCAACATTGCATGTATTTCTGCACTATTACAATCAAATCCAAACTCTTCAAGCAAAAGATTTTTTAATTTTTCATATGAATTTAAACAACTTTCACTTCTTATTAATGTTAAGGCATTACCCTTTAAACATCTTTTCGCAAATAAAAATTTTTGCATATCAGATAATTTAAATAAATTGGCATGAGTTTCAAAATTTTCAAACCAAGAATTAATATTTTCGTGTTTTTCTCCTTTAAACATAGGAGTAACTGCTTCAATATCCGAAAAATTTACTATTAATTTAGTTTCTGTTTCTCTATTCTTTATATCCTTGCTAGAATTTTGACTATAGGATGCCATATCTTTATCAGTATAAACATGAGTTTGTATTTCTTTATCAACGTATATTTTAGTATTTAAACTAACTTGCGTAAATTGACTTACACAAGTTTTAATTGGTAAATGTGATTCAAAATCAGTTTGAGTTTGTTTACATTGAAACTGATTAGTTTCATCCTCATCTTCAGAGAGATTTTCCATTACTATCGAATTTTTTAAGATATCAAAATCACATAAACAAGTTAAAATGTGCTTTGCAATTTCATCTTTATTTCCTTCACTGGAAATATTTAAAATGTCTGAAATTTTAACTAATTCCGAAAAATTGAAAGTATTACAAATTTCTTGTAATTTGTTTGAAAATTCTTCATCGCTAGGTTCAAAAGAAAATTCTGAAAAATTTAGAATTTTGTTACGGTTTAATCTTGAAAAATCATTAGGAAACAAAAGTTTAAATAATAACTTAATTTTGTTTGCCGTCACTAATTTAATTGACGTTTGAATCACATTTATTTCTTTCAAAAACATTTTAAATGCACGATAAAAAACAATATTATATCATCATTTTAAAGAAAAGTAATATAAATACAAGAAATGCAATCTAACTCTTAATAAAATTCTATTCAATTATTGAAATAAAAATGTTAGCATATTATTCATAATAAAATATACTCAGTTATTCATAATGAAAATTTTAAAACACTACTCATCTCCGATATCGATAAACTATTCAATCATGTTAGTGAGAAAGAAACATAAGAGGATAAAAAAAAAATATATCTACAGTACTTTCTTTCCATTTTCCACATGTGTCCTTTGACCTTCATGACTTTTTATGTTGAAGAGAAACAAAAAATATTATCCTTTTTTTGTTTTTAACGCGTACATTCACTTTTGTTTTCACAATTTGAGCACTACGGAATTGTAGGGTCATCGGTCATTTCCAGATTGGACACTATGGGTTTCAGAGAGGCATGTGACGAGCTCGAGCCAACGTCAGCATTCTCACAGCGATGAAGGTGTAGTTAAAGATGGAGTGGTAAAACAGACCTTCCTTCATTCGTTTTTCACCGCGGACTAGGCACTTCTTTCTTTCGTCCTTCGTCCCCCGGGATGAGGTTTTATCAACGTTGTAGTCAGCCGGAAAATAGATAACAATGGTTTCCTCAGCAAGTAAACATCCTGGCGTCTTGTAATAACAGAGCTTCATCTCTGTTATCAGTGGTGTATTTAGCTTTAATAATGCAGTCGTAAGCCATGTTACACTCAAAAAATCTTTATTAATGGTAGTAGGCTGGTATCGATAACACTTCACATCCACACTCCGCAAGGGAGGGGGTGGATAAAACTTTGGACAATTCCGGAACAAATTACCAGGATCACAACATGATGGAAAAGCTATGCGAAAAGCATTGCTCTCGCTTTTATACTAACACAGATTTGAGTAAACAGGCACAGTCGTTGACATTCTTGTATCCTTACGCATTAAGGAAAATCATTTCATGCTTCCTTATATGGAAGTGAAAGGGGGAGAGATTCTATAAATAACTCAATCATATGTTTATCAGCCTTGACTTCCCAAAATAGAATCTCTCTACGCTTATTCTTTAACAAAGACATTTTATTAAAACGAAAGAGATTTAATTCTTTTATTAATACAAACAAAAGTATTATAATTTTTGTATTACATATATATATATATATATATATATATATATATATATATATATATATATATATATATATATATATATATATATATATATATACTTATCACCAGTTTACTATCCCGAGTTATCAAGGGTTAAAGGAAAAATTTTAAATAGTAGTCTTTGTATGATAGTTTTTAAAACAAGGAACAAAAAAGTGATACCTTCCTAACACCAGTGAAGTGATACGCCATTATTTTACCCTTTTTTTCTACGAAATTCAGCAACCATCTTATATAAATGTAATTATTTCTCTAATTTAGACAACTAGACAATTTTGACAATTTTGACTAGACAACATTGTTTAGTTAAATTTTGATTTGATTTTTTAAGTTTAAGAACATAATTTTTTTTTTAATAATAAGATGTAAAATATTTTATTTTTATTAAAAAGTAGGAATTAGTCAAGCCACTAAAAACTACTCATAATGTAGCAGCTACCTAAATAATAATCGTATAAATGTGAATATTCTATAGAAAATCAATGAATTTGACCAAAAAATAAGAAAAAATAACTTACCAATAAATAGAGAATTAAACCAGTATACAAACATGCTAAAAATTTATTGATTTATACAGTAATCCAAACAACGAGTTTTTTTTTTTTTTTTTTTTTTTGCAAGTTCGTTTAAAATGTCTTCTACAGCTGGGGTAAATTTTTTATGAATGTTTAAGAGCGCCAATCCATTCATTCCATTATTACTCGTTGAATTGCGCAAATAAGTCTTTAAACGGCTTTAAGTCGAAAAGGATCTTTCGTTTGCACTCGTTGAAACAGGTAGAGCGACCAATACGCTCGCCCGTAACAGTATCACGTGAATTTGGTTTCAAAAGTAAAACTCTATTATAGTAAATGTTTTTTCAGTATTCTGAGAAATACCGTGAGAAAAAAAGTAGGCATAAGGCAAATAAAAATATATAGTCTTAAAAAATAATCGCCCGCAAAATTTCTACTAAAATTTTTATTTTTGCCATTTTGTCTGAGCTCAAGGGGGGTGTTTAAACCCCTAAACCCCTCCCTTGCGTACGCCCCTGAACTATTTTTCTGTGTGTGCTTCCGGCCGTGTAAAAACGTGATAATACAAATCTTACAGACAAATTCTGTTACGCCCGAGTTTTCTCGGGATGATAAATATTTGCAATATATACATACCCGAATTAACTTGGGATTATCAGGGAAGCGGCTAAGCATTATCATTTGCTTACTATGTGTAGTTTTGAGAGATTTTCTTGCAGATCATTGGCTACTTCTAAATTTCAACCCACTTATGCTAGAAGAGCTTTTCCTTGTTTTGATGAGCCTAGTTTTAAAACTACTTTCTCTGTTTCTCTGATGCACAGTCCAAATTATACAGCCCTCTCCAATATGCCCGTACAAGTAAGTATTTATTTGAATGCATTTACTTTTTTGCCAATTTTAAACATCAAATCTTATAAAAGACATTTTAAGAAACTTCAATACCTTGAAACTTAAAAAAAATTATCTTTTGTTTTTGATGTAATTAAAAATATTACGATTTCTTTATAACAATTTAAAATTCTTTATCTCTTTCCCTTTTTTTTATTATTTCTTTTAAAAAATGTATATAAAAAAAAAAATTTTTTTTGCAAATTTCTAAATACAAACAAAGCATATTTATAATTTTATGCTTTTTTTGTTGTTACAATTTATGGCTTAATATTGGCGACGCGTAAGAAAATGATATAAAATATATTACCCATTCTTAAAGTAGAGAATGAACAAAAACCTAATATAAAGAGAGAATTGCTTGTAGTAGCCAATATATTTTACCTAAGTCGTATTTTCGTTACAATCGTTATGTATTTGTCCAAAAAAAATAGTAATTAATTTCAATAATTTTGAAACAGGTAACAAAACCTAGACAAAATTCTAGCCTAGTTGTGACGACATTCCAAAAATCCGTTCCCATGGTGACGTATCTGGTGTGTTTCATTGTATGCGATTTCAAGTCGACGCAAACAATTACGGCAAATGGGAAACAAGTAAGATAATCCATATTTTGCTTTCCTTTATTTTTATTTTTGAAATTAAAGAAGAAAAAAGTTGTGATCGCCTTATTACGATCACTGGTTACCCATGGGTCAAATGCTTTTTCTTTCTCGATTGACTCCGCAACATTTCACATCATGGGTTGCAAAAACTGTCTCTATTGATGTTTGTCGTCTGATTGATTTTCATATCCTGCTTATGTACGCGTGTTTCAAGAAAATACTTTTCCTTCTTCAGTATTCATATTTATAAGTATTAATAATAAAAAGAATATAAAAATGTTTTAAATTATCATTATGTAAATACATTAAAAATGCCTGCTGGTGAAAAGAAAAAGAAGAAACTCAGCGGTCACCATGGCAACGCATGCAAATGACGGCGCATGCGCACTGTTTACTATTACTCTTGAACACAGTGGAAAAGTGTGTGTGGACGCCATCAAATCCAAACCAAGACCTATTTTGCTAATCGGTAAAAAATATTTTCATTGAATGTTTCGATACCGTTTGCCTAAAGTAAGAACTCCCCTAGCCGTGGTGGTAACGAGGTATTACTATTTCAAATAAGAGTCACTGTATATGACAGGCTCGGGTCGGTCAGAAAAAGGGCTACCCTCCCTGAAATGAGATATTCTTGATTCCGTAACTGCAGATGACTCTGTGGCGAGGGAAGTTCTTACAATAGACAAACTATACTATGGAATTATATATGGGTGAAACCGTTATGCCCGGAAACTATAGTTGAATAATGCGATCCTCGGACCTGCCGTTTCTTGGGGTCGTTGTCTCACTCACGACGCAGCAGGCCATCAGGTCGAGACACGACGACCTGCTAAATGACAATTTTGTGGCTGGGACAGTCAAAACAGTAATGTATCACTAAATTGGTTCCTTGTCTCCAAAACGCATCTATTCCAGTTAAGATTTAGTTGAAATTTCCAACTATTTAGCTACAGTTATCTTCTATTTTAACAGTCGTAGAACAGCCGACCCAATTTCGGGTTTACGACTCCCAATGTTCAACTCCGTACCCTTGTCATTTTGAACCCAATCCAAAAGGCAAGCAACTCCTGGAGAAATTTGCCTTTGCGGAGAACTTTTTCAGGAAACTTACCCGCATTTGCTTTGCATGGTGAGGAAAACCTCCCACGTGTAGCCTGACGGCATGGGGATTTTAACCCATGAGCTGTCTACCACTGATGATATTTCACGTCAGCACTGTGGTCAGCGCAAACGGGGTGCGGACTTCGTATCACGCAGTCAATGGTGCTTGATTAATTTTGGTATTAGCAGCTTTTCGTATCATGGTAATATCTCAATCAACACTCGATATATTAATGCAGGTGAAATTAGTATACTTGGAACCTATTTAAATGCATGTCATTTCAATTTTAATATAGATATTGAAAGAGTTGTTGTACCTTCTCTCCTAAAGTACCAACAAAAAAAAAAACAATTGTGTTATTTTTTAACAACCATTAGTTGGTTTCAAGCAACATACAAACATAAAGCCTCCGGCATGGACACTAAAAAAAAATTATTTTATTTATTGTGCCGGTAAGTGCTTTGCTCAAAATATCGTCGTGCTCTGATTCATTATTTTTATTTACCCCTTGCAAAGAAAGGGTTATTCAGATTTTTGAATAGGTTTTGCAGTCATTGAAAAGTATTCCATTGAACATAGTTGTAAAATTTTAAGAATGTAAGTATTTTTAAGAAGCCATTTTAAAGTTTATGATTCGAAAATACTTACCACGATAAAATGTAGGGAAGACATTTCAATGAAGCAAAAATTGTTCAAAAATATGAACTGTGATTCTAATATTTAAAAATGGACGTTTTTCAGTTCAGAGTCTATTCTGCCGCAGACCAAGTCAACAAAACCAAGTACGCACTAAAGTTCGGCTCAAGGGTATTGGAGTATTTCGAGAACTATTTTGATATTGAATTTCCCTTACCCAAACAAGGCAAGTACATTCATTCATTAATTGCTTCAGGAGTTTATTTGAAGTTATAAACACAGTAACTACCACTACAAATATCAAATCACTAGTATGACTTGATTCCATCTTTTGATAGATGAAGGTTGACATATCCCCCCCCCCCCTCAAGAGCAAAATAATTGTTGAACACATAAATGGCGACATTTCTAATCTGCTATATAAGATAAACTACAACATTAAATACTTTAACTGTAGGTTAAACTTAGATAATTGTGTTACCAGTCAGTAGTAGTATTTTAAATAATAACCTCTTTTTACAAAAATTCGAAACTATTAAAAAAACTAATTATATAAATCAGAAAGAAAGTTTTTTTTTTGAAGCATATCTTGAAATGTTTCAGCAGAGTTTATTTATTTATTATTTTTTTTTTCTAAAATAAAGAAAAATAAATGTAACGAGTGATTTCTCTCGTTACATTTGCGTAAAATTTAAGAATTGTATAAAATTAATAAAATTCAAAATTTTGAGCAAATAATGAAAAATTACAATTATATATTGCAGCCGTCGTTGAACAGCCGACCCAATTTAGGGTTTACGACTACTGCTGTTCAACTCCGTAGCCTTGTCATTTTGAACACTATGTAGCAGACAGGGGGAGCACCTGGATAAAGTATTGGGGAAAATGTCGCCTTCATGGATGGAAATAACCCGCATTTGCGTCACATGGAGAGAAAATCACGAAAACCTCTTACAGATAGCCTGACGGCAAGGGGACTCTTACCCATGATACGCCTACTACTGAATATATTTCACGTCAGCACTAGGGTCGGTGCAAGCCGGGTGCGAATTTCACATCGACCAGTCATCGCTGGGTTTCGAACCCGGTTCTCCTCATTGGGAGGCTCTATACTCTGAACCTTCACGGCTGCTATAGAAATATACTTTTCGTTATTAATATCAACAGTATTTTTAAACGCTTAAATGCCGTACTAAGCCACTATGGCTCAAAGTGCGTCTCATAATTCGGTCTCATTATTGTAATATACTAATATACAGTGGCGTACGCAGAATTTTCAAGGGGGGTGTTCATAATTTTCTGAAACTACTAAAAGAAATTCGAGTATGTAATAAAGCACTATTATTTTCCTAATTTAGACAGTGAGACAATTTTGACTTTTTATTTAGACAACATTGTTTACTTAAATTTTGATTTGATTTTTTAAGTTTAAGAACATAATGTAATATCTTCTCGCATGTCATATCTTCTGAAAAAAGTTCAATGTCATATGTGTGGGAAGTAATACTTTAAGGGCCACTTACATTCATCAGATTTTGTTTTGCTAGAAACGTTTTCTTCAACGGAAGTATCACATTTCGGTTCAACAGAAAAACTTACATTGGTACTAGATGCTGTCACCTCACTAATTCCGGGTCGTGATTTTTTCTCAAAATAATTAAAAATTGTTAAATTCTTGCGTTTTGACATTCTAAAGATCCAAGAACAGCAAATATCTATAGATATATTGGCACAGAAATATCCGCTATGCTACGATCTCAAAGTTTCGAGCTGGAATGAATAACTTCAACGAGCACGGTATCTACAATGGTATTGTTACTGATTTCTTCGCTAGTCGAAATAGTGGCGACGACGGGTTCAGCGATTGAATAAACTTTTTGTTAAGACGAAACAAAACAGATTTAGCGACGAGCTCCGAAAAACAAACAGCAGATAACTCTTAGTCTGACTAACTAACTCCACTGTACTCCGTTTCCCCTTTTATATAATTTTTCACCGCATCTCCAAAATTCTCAAAGACGACAGAACGTCTAGGATTCCAGAATCATCGCGTAAAGACCTCGCGAATGACAGCCAGTCTCGAAAACTATCGAGACTGGCAGGACAGAAAGGAACCAGTCCATAACAGTATCACGTGAATTTGGTTTCAAAAGTACAACCCTATTATAGTGAATGTTTTTTCAGTATTCTGAGAAATGCCGTGAGAAAAAAAAAGTATGCATAAGGCAAATAAAAATATATAATCTTAAAAAATAATAGCCCGCATAATTTCAACTAAAACTTTCAATGCCATTTTGTCTGAGCTTAAGGGGGGAGTTTAAACCCCTCCCTTGCGTACGCCACTGCTAATATAATATAATAAATATTATATATCGTCTCATTTAACCAATTAAAACACTAACGTGAACAAACCGTAAAAACAATAAAAGGTCAATAATATCATTTAATAATTAATAAGATTTTACACAGAATCATCCAATGTTATGTTTTTCCAGACATGATTGCCATCCCTGATTTTGTATCGGGTGCGATGGAACATTGGGGTATCATCACTTTCAGAGAAACAAATCTGCTGTACGATGAATCCAAGTCGAGTCCAACTTATCTTCAGAGGATCTCTACTGTCATATCCCACGAAATGGCACACATGGTATTTCTTTTTAATCTTTTTTTACTGTGTCATATTTTTTAACATAGTTTTTTTTAAAGACACACTATCCGGTCAAAAGTATCCGGGCACCTGGTTTTGGAAGCATAATGGTGTGGGGGTATTTCTCGTGGCTTGGTCCGTTAGTTCCTGTGGTTGGAAACATGAACTCTACGATGTATGGGGACAAAGCTGCAATCCCATTTCTATGGCGATATTTCGAACCATTTCTCTTCCAGCAGGATAACTGCTCCTTTCACACATGGTTTGACGAAATGGGTGTTCAAAAACTGCCTTCTCAGAGGCACAAGCCGAACACACCTTTGGGACGAATTAGAGCACAGATTAGGTAGCCAGCCAAATCCTCACAGCTATGATTCAAAAACTGGTGGAAAGGTCTTCGTGTGCAGGCTGTCATCGATGTAAAATAGAGGGACCAACATCATATTAATATGTGCCTCAGGACGCTCCATTACACTAGGTGCTCGGGTACTTTTATCCAGATAGTGTAATACCAATAGTAACAGCTATGATGCATTACTCTGAAATAGACGGATAGCAACGTACTTTTTCTGTCTACTCGAAATAATTGCATTCTCAATCGTCAAATAATTCGGGAAACACACTACAATTCTCCACTACAATTTAATTTTTAATGAGAGCAAAATATTTTGTATGATAACTACTATTGCTAAATATTACGTAGCCAAATGTTTAATCAAACTCCGATATTGTTTGTCATTCAGCGTTGCGTAGCCGAAATACAAATTTAGGAATAGAGGACAGAATTGTCGATATATTTTATTTAGTTATTCTAGAATGTCAGAACCACCTCAAATAAATTAATTTTAAAAATCCCGTTCCTAGTGACTTCAGTATATAGTTTGTCTAAAGTAAGAACTCTCCTAGCCATACGTCTGGAACCATGGCGGGTACTATGGTAACTAGGTATATCTATTTCAAATAGCAATGTTGCACCATTGTTTAGGATGTCTGGTCGGCGAAAGAAAAGTATTCTTTGATCTATTGTGTTAGCCCTAAGATGAAGAGAAGCTATTTGTCCATACTTTGTAGTGGAACAAACTATAAATATTGTGTTCGTTATGTTTGTTGCAGTGGTTTGGGAATCTGGTGACAATGGAGTGGTGGGATGATCTGTGGATCAACGAAGGATTTGCCAGTTACGTCGAATACAAAGGAGTTCAAGATCAACATCCTGATTGGGATTTTGTAAGTAATTTTTTACCCTTCATCCTAATTCTTGGAAGAAACAAATGTTATGAAAGAAAAATTCATGGCCCTTTCACATTAACTTAATTGAAAACAAGGAATATAAAATATTTTTTCCTACTTAGGTCAACAGAGAAAAATTTTATTTTAGTTACTTTTTATTAAATTAAATTTTTTCTCCCACATAAAACTTAAATTAATTAATTACATTTTATTCATTATTATTGAAAAAAACTATATTAACATCAAGTATCATCCACCACAAGTTAAAAAATGTATTTGAACTTGAGTGGATGAATAAAAAGTATTTTATAAATGATTGAAAATCTTAACACGATATATAAATATATAGAGGGAGAGTGTGAACTAATAGTTGGAATTAAAAAAAAAAAAATGTCTACACAAAATTTTATTATTATATTTGAGTCGTTTTGACTATTCATACTTTACAGTATTTTATTAAAAAATTACGGCACTACTTGTAATTGTGAATGAAACATATGTTTTTTAGAATATATATGTTTATGTGACTCGTTTATTTAGTAATAATATTAATACAATTTTGATTATGTTATTTAACTTTATTATAATTTTATGTCATTATAAAATTAGGTTTCACTGTTATTACTATACTATTACATAATAATTTTAAATAATAGTTAATATTATTTTTAAAGAAATTCATTCATTTTTTTTCTCCAATTTTCTTGCAAATTTTTGTGTTTGGGTAAAGCAAAATTTTAAGTTTTTGCACAACACAGTGTAAACCGGTAAAGATTGGTTTATTTTTTTTTTTGGAATTTTGCAGCGATTGGGATTTAACAAAACTTAACACATTTTTTTTATCTTAGTGTACCGATTTTAATCTTTTGTTTCATCTCGTTACAAAAAGAGAAAATTAGAAAATTCAATAGAATTAAAGTTAAAAAATTTAATAAAATAGTTAAAATGATAATATTTTTACTAAAATCCCTAGACAGCAAAATAACCCTCATTGGGCCAATATTCACAAATCTTGGCTCAAAGAGGGTTCAAAGGTCCCATTATTTTTCAGTTACAGAATTGTCCGATTCACAAGATATTTTACTGCCACTTTACAACCCATATCGGCCCCTTTACAGAATTGTCAGATTCACCCGAAATTTTACTGCCACTTTACAACCCATATCGGCCCCTTTACATAATTGTCAGATTCACCCGAAATTTTACTGCCACTTTACAACCCATATCGGCCCCTTTACATAATTGTCAGATTCACCCGATATTTTACTGCCACTTTACAACCCATATCGGCCCCTTTACATAATTGTCAGATTCACCCGATATTTTACTGCCACTTTACAACCCATATCGGCCCCTTTACATAATTGTCAGATTCACCCGAAATTTTACTGCCACTTTACAACTCATATCGGCCCCTTTACATAATTGTCAGATTCACCCGATATTTTACTGCCACTTTACAACCCATATCGGCCCCTTGACAGAATTGTCAGATTCACCCGATATTTTACTGCCACTTTACAACCCATATCGGCCCCTTCACAGAATTGTCAGATTCACCCGATATTTGATATTCATTATTCAGTCAAAATAAGTCCTATAGAGGCCGACACTGCATAGGACCCATGTTAAAAAATTTCAACATCCCAATATGGGTCGCTCGGAGCATATAGAACCCATATGGATACAATTTTGAGCCCAACTTGAATTGTTGAAAGGGATGTTTAGAAACTTTTTTTTGATGAATCTGCATATTTTTTTTTTATTTCATTAATAAATACTAGAAACTAAAACGAAACATAATGCACAAGTTTTAAGTTGAAATTGTAATTTTTTTTTGTTTAAAGAAACATTTAGTTCATTATCATCAGATTTATCTCGGGCAAATGAAAAAAATAAATATTAATCTTCGTATGATAGTATTTAAAACAAGCGACAAAAGAAAGTAAAACAAAGCGTTGATACGCCATTCTTTGACTCTTTCTTTTTTTCTATATAAATTCAGTAACCATTGTATGTACAATCGCACAAACACGTCCCACAAACTAACAATAAAACTCCCAAAACTTCGCAAACTTCAAATCACAGCAGAATTTTTTTTTTTGTTTTTTCTTCCGGCAGAGTAAGAGCGTAATAATACAAAACGTATTGACAAATTCTGCAACGCCCGAGTTTTCTCGGGATAATAAATTTTTGCAATATATACATACCCGAGTTAACTCGGGAAGCAGTTAATCAACTGACAAGTTCATAAATGTCACAGCGCGTCCTTACGAAAATCAATTCAATAGTTTGTGTACTACAATAATCTTAAAAAAGATTTTCTTTACCCTCGAAAGTTTCAAATTGCTGATCCTTCTTTTTCCTTTTTAAAGATGTCACAGTTTGTGTCTGAAGATTTACAGGCTGTTATGAATCTGGATTCTACTATGAGTTCTCATCCTATTGTTCAATCCGTCAAGCACCCTGACGAAATAACGGAGATATTCGACGACATCTCATATGGAAAGGTGGGTTTCTTAAATTATTTCACTCTTCGTTAACCCTTTATGTGCGCAATTTTTTTTTGCACATTGTACAGTAGATGTTTTTTTTTAATATTTTATAACCGTCGTTAAACATCAGATCTAATTTTAAGTTTACGGTTACCAATGTTCAACTTCGTAATCATGTCATTTTGAATCCAATTCAGAAGACAAAGAAACTCCTCGATCAAGTATTGGAAGAAATGTGCCTTCGTGGAGGATTTTTGGATGAAACTTACCCGCATGTGCGTTACACGGAGAGAAAAAACACGAAGAACTTCCCACGGTTAGCCTGAGCTCAAGGGGACTCTAACCCATGATCCGTTTGCCACTGACACTATTCCACGTCAACACTGTGGTCCGGGCAAGCCGGATGCGGAATTCGTATCGACTGGGATTCGAACCCGGTTTAGTTCATTGGAAGGCAAACGCTCTATCCCCTGAGCCATGGGCTGAGCTGAGCGTCTACCACTCACGGTATTAGCACTGTAGTCGGTGCGGTATTCGAATCAACCAAGCATCACCGGTATTCGAACCAGATTCATCTCATCGAGTGTTTCAGATGTATGTATAAAAATCAGTGGCTGATGTAAAATATCCTCAGTGGTAGACTATCCTCTCCATGTTAGGGTTAGTTTCTCCAAAAAGTTCTCCATGAAGGTAAATTTCTCTCAATCCAGGAATTCCTTTGTCTTCTGGATTGGGTTTAAAATTACAAGAGTACGGGGATGAAATTTTTCTTTTTAAGTTTTGAATTTTTTTTCTTAGAAAATAATGAAACGAAAAATGTTGCCCTATAAAGAACTATTCTGAATCAAAAGTTTTTGTAGTCGGTCCTTATTAGTAAACAACATTAGAAAATTTAACTGTGTTCACGCAATTTATTTAAAAAAGATTTTCAAATTATAGTGAATCGAATACTTTTGCGTAGTGGAAAAGAAATTGTTTAAATAAATCTTTTCTTTTCTACAGGGAGCTTCTATTTTGAGAATGCTGGAATTTTTTATGGGAGAAGAAAATTTTAGAAATGGAATATCTGTAAGTATTATGTAAATTTTCTGTGTATTCTTTCATAAGCATTATTTAAATGAAGGATAGATTTCAAAAATATTTTCAGTACTTGAAGTGAATGCACTAAAGCAAACAATAGTTTTCTAGTATTTTTGTCAGACTGTTTGACTGAAAAAGTGGGTGGATCAAAATAATAAGAATAAAACATTTCTTTAAGAAAGCAGAATGGACTATATTGAGTGCTTATTGTTTTCTCCCGTTCAAATGACATATTATCATTTTTTAAACTTAAAAGTGAATAATATTTAAAAAATTTATTTATTAAAGCACAATATGTAGGGAAATATCTTAAAACGTAAAACTAAAAAACAAGGCAAAAAAAAAAAAAAAAAAAAAGAAAGAAAAAAGAAACCCACAAATGACGACTAACTTTGAAAAGAAAAAAAAAAATGTCGAGTTCAGGAATTTTTTTATACCACATATATTTTCATTTTAAAACCGATATTTAAGGAAATCCCATTTTTATTTTCTTCATTTGTTGTTGCGATAATTTGATTATACGCATTACTAAAAAGTCTGGAGATGTAATTTGCGAGTTTTTCATACGTTTGAAAAGTGGTCATGTCAAATCTTAATTCGAAGAATTGATTGAAAGAACTCTCATGTGTAGACTTGTTTTTTTATTGCTCATTTTATTTCAGAAAAGTAAGAATTTCTTTTTTTTCTCCAGAATTTCTTGAGGAAACACAAGTACAAGAATGCTAAGACACTCGATCTGTGGAATGAACTTTCGGCAGTTTATGACTCTCCTCCGGTGAGAACTCTCGCGAATATATATGAATATATATATATATATATATATATATATATATATATATATATATATATATATATATATATATATATATATATATGTGTGTGTGTGTATGTGTGAATATATATATATATATATATATATATATATATATATATATATGTATATATATATATATGTATATATATATATATGTATATATATATATATATATATATATATATATATATGTATATATATATATATGTATATATATATATATGTATATATATATATATGTATATATATATATATATATATATATATATATATATATATATATATATATATGTATATATATATATATGTATATATATATATATGTATATATATATGTATATATATATATATGTATATATATATGTATATATATATATATGTATATGTATATATATATATATATATATATATGTATATATATGTATATATATATATATGTATATATATGTATATATATGTATATATATATATATGTATATATATATATATGTATATATATGTATATATATATATATATGTATATATATATATATATATATATATATATATGTATATATATATATATGTATATGTATATATATATATATATATATATATATATATATATATATATATATATATATATATATATATATATATATATATATATATACATACAGGGTCATTCATAATTCCCTCTGTTTACTACAACCTTATTTTTACTACAACTGGCTTCAGTGGTACATGTTACTGCCCTCTACCGGCAACTGCTTAAATTGAAACTTGAATACTTTCGGAACAATTTCATATGTTCTTTTTTGCCATATTCATCTTCGTTTTTTTACTATTACGCTTCGAAACCCGGAGGGAATTATGAATAACCCTGTATATATATATATATATATATTTATATGTGTGTGTGTGTGTGTGTGTTTGTAAAACGTTCGAATTTTAATCGTTCGATGACTGAACTGAAACGACGATTCATATTTTATAAATAATCGAAAAGAAATTGAGTATAATGATATAAAGTTGACAGCTTATATCAAACAAGTAATTTTTGTATGACGTATGTCATTAACAACGCGATCTGCACCTACCAGTAATATTGTCATTTACTTTAAGGCAATTGTTCCCAAATGGTGTTCCCAGAGTTCCGTGAAATAGCCACGGAGGTCTTTAAATTAGGACATTTTAAATGAGTTACCATTTCTAAAATTTGTCAATAAATTTTTATATTTAAATAATTATCCATCTTAAAATTTTCGTTATTTTTATGAAATTACTAGCCGCTTAAGGCGTCCAGCTGTCCGCCACGCTAAAGGTTTTCACAAATAAGGCTTTTTAAAACATAGCAGGAAATCTGAAGATTAGTGGACAATTAAAGTGTTCCTGTCCTGCAATTTTGTCTTCATATCCAGTTCTGCTGCAGATGTGTTATAGCTCTTGAGGATGTTTGAAGATGAAACTTTGCTATGGTAACCTAAGGCCTATGGTAACCTAACCTATAATATAACTATCAGGTGGAGACTTGTTTTTTTTTTTTTTTTCTTTTTTTTAAAAAGGCCCTCAGAAATTGTAAAAGCATACAAAAGTTGCTTTCGAAATCATCATTGGCCAAGGGCTGAAAATTAATCCGTAGTTAATAACATATTTAAGAAACAGCAATAAAATAAAATTTGTGTTAGTCAGAATACAGATAGTATATAATTCTTCCTATTCTTGTAAAACTTCTTTATAAACAATATTTTTAGTTTTTCCATTTTGTGCCAATAAATATAAGTTCTTTTCAACACCAACTCTTGAGCAGCCAACATAAAGCTGTCCATGTGAAAAGCAAGGCTTCTGCAAGTCAAGACCAACGACTTTTAAAGATTGTCCCTGAGATTTATTTATACTCATCGCAAAACTAAGTCGAACAGGAAACTGAAGTCGTTTAAACTGAAGCGGATTGTCTGAAGATATGATGGGGATGCGAGGAATAAGCACACTATTTCCTTTTGAATGTCCTGTTATAATCATAGCTTCAATAACATTAGGCATCAATTTTTTCAAAACTTATTATAACAATTATGAACAGCGACAAATATATCAAAGCGAAGCGTTTTATTTACGTATCGAATATGTTGCCACATTTTTAATACAAAAGTTAAACTTTTCTCCACTTTGATAAATGTAAACTAATGCGAACCTTACAATTAAATTAGTAATTCCTTCGTATATTATTGGTTTAAGTTGTCGAAAAATATTATTTCAATTGTAAGGTTCGCATTAGCATACATTTATAAGAGTAGAGAAAAGTATATGCATTTTTTAATAGTTTTTTGAATATGGCTCTTTGAAGACGAAAAAGCATAGATTTTCTTACAAAATGACTGATAACTAAAAAACTAATCCAAATTTTTGAAAAAGAAAAAATACTTCTTCATTATGTCAAAACACAATTATGTGCCGAGTTTCGTGCCTGGGTGAGGCTGCTGGAGTGATATATTGTGATTACAGACAGACAGACAGACAAACAGACACACACACAGCCGCGTTTATTATTATGTATAGATATAATATATTTCCAAAGATAGAAAAGTAAAATAAAAAAAATGCATTTTTTAATAACAATACATTCACGAAAAAGATCTGAAAAATTGCATCAGTATTTCACATTGAAACAATGAAGATCGTTTAATAACCGCCGCATTTATTTTCATAATTTTTTGTTCAAATGAAATCATTTTCACCGCACACTGAAATCAAATTATGTAAATTTAAGCTTCTGACTTAAGTTCTATTTGTTGTTGCCGTCGGCAAAGGGGATGCGCTTCTTTTCGTTTTCCATTTATGGTCAAGAACTCTACTTCTGCCACCACACCCATACGTCTCAACCCGTTTATACGGTGGGCACATTCATACATCCATTTATCCACAAATCGTAATTTTGACCTGAACCAGAGAACGATCAATCTCCAATTCAGGTATTGATTTGTTATGGGAAAATAGAAGAGGAATTTGTGTCCAGAAAGTCTTCGGGGATCGAAGTTAAAAGCATTGGACATGGGCCCAATGCCCTATTAATCAGGCACAGTTCTCTTATTGATAAACTAATATAATAGAACCGCGATGGCTCATTTGATAGAGCACTCGCCTTCGAAAGAGGTGAATCAGGTTCGAATCCCAGCGATGGCTGGTTGATACGAATCCGGTCTGCACCGACCACAGTGCTGAAGGAAAAATCCTCAGTGGTAGACGATCATGGGTTAGAGTCCCCATGCCGTCAGGCTAAACGTGAGAGGATTTCCACACCATGCAACGCAATTGCGGGTTAGTTCCCTGAAAAAGTGCTCCTTCGCCCAATCCAGGATTTCCCTTGTTTTCTGGATTGAATTCAAAATGACAAGGTTATGGAGTTGATCATTTAGTCGTAAACCCGAAAATTGCGTCCACTGTTCAACGACGGTTATGAAAAAAGAAAGAAAAAACTATACGATAAAAAAAAAAATCTAATGCTTCATATATTTATTAAAAATTTTCAGAATAATTTTTAGTTTTTCTTTGATTTCAAATGAAATATTGTATAAAAGTCTCAGCCAAAAGGAAATCAATAATAGTAGAAAAGAAAAAAAAAAAAAATACTAGGACCTCTCTAATGGAAGTTGGATAGGCTTTATGTATTATTTTAATATGTATTTTATTTATCATGTATTTTATTCGAGTATAAATTTAACCTTCATGCATTATTTTAATAAATATTAGTTCTTATTGACAATTTCCGTTCATCATTTGCAGAGCAATCACAGTATTTTAGAAATGATGAAAACATGGACGGAACACATGGGTTTCCCATGCGTCACTATAGACAGAGATGGTGAATATTTTGTTGCCCATCAGAAAAGATTTCTGAAAAATGAAGAACTTCATGCCAACATCACTAAAGACGAGTGAGTTAATTAGATCATATATAAATATAGAATATTTATGATATCGAGCATTATATTAGTATATTATAATATTGAGATCAAATTATTAGACGCACTGTAGTTTTTTTTATAATGACATTTGCACGAATTTATAGGCAATACTTTTATATTTAAACATACATGTAATGGGTTTTTATTCAAGAGATTTTTTATATACTTTCTATTTGTATTTATTTTTAACTTATTGCATTACAATGTTAACCAATTTATACAGGAACGTAAAAAAGTGCAAACCGGTTTCCTCCGAGTAAAAATAAATACAGCTATATTGTAACTATAATTTTACATAGAATCTTATAGTGCGTCTAATAATATGGGCAGGGTCTGTACGTAAACTTTTTGTTTAAAATTAGGTTTTTAATTTCTAGGTTTATACCATTTTTAGAAATCTTATTTATTGTGATAATAATCGTGATTTATGATGTTCCTGAAAAACGCATTATTATTTTCATAATTCTACAGATTAAGGACCTGTTTGTACCATCCTATCTCTGCATGTGTTAAGGGTAATAAACAATTCACTCCTGTTTTTCAAAAAGTCAATATATTATTGTCTTTATTGTGAAGGACGAAAAGGAGATAAAAGCTGCCAAGATAAATTTTTTTTATTTATTGTTTCCAATGTCAGAAATGTGAGCACTCATTTTAAAAACAAATATTTTTTATAATTACAATTAAATACATATAATTAATATAAATGTATGTAATAATCTTTCATAACATGTTAATCGTAAAGAAATGAACCTGGTTTTTAATCAGCTGTGCTTGAGAAAATATCTGAGCTTAGGAGTAACACAATACGAACAAACTAGTTAAACAATAATAAACATTTTAACACTTCAAATAGGAAACGTATTTTATCTCTCTTGAACATTTATAAAAATTTAAACATAAATAACTACATCAAATTTTTATCAATATTTTTACATCAACACTGTACCTCCAGAGAGAATTTAGCTACTTAATAGTTCCAAAAACGCTGTGTGAAATAAGCATTTAAAATTGCTATATAATTTTTAAGTGAATTGGAATTTTGGAAAATTCATACAGATTCAGAAAATTTCTGCTGTCTACAGTGTGGCTCTAGTTTTTTTACAAAAAATTTAACAGTTGATACGAGTGTTTAATTCCTTTGCATTTTTCTCTTAAGTTTAATAGCTTTTGTGGAACCAAATCAGGGGTCTGTCCAGACATTTTGTGAAAGGTCTGTTTTTGTAAAATTGTGAAAAAAGTACTTGTAATTAGTGAATATAAAATAAACGTTAAGTCACATTATTTTAACCAGGGTCCGCTTTTGTGAACTTGTGCAAATAGGGTCCGTTATTTAAGAAAAAAAAAAAAAAAAAAAAAAAAAAAACCTTTTTCAAGGAGTTTTTAAATTGTAAAGACATACAAGATTATGCTCAACACTGTAAAATTATAATTAAAAAAATTTAAATTTAAAAAATATACAGCAATTGCAGCTACTAAATTAGCGATGCAACATACAAGTATTTGGTATTTAGCCTATACTGCTGAACGCAGAATATTCATTTTGGACGAATAAAGAAAGCGTCTGCCGAAGACAAAATTTAGTTCGTTTACATCTGTTTTTCTGCCCCTTTCCTTCCTGGGAAAGGTTTATTCGATTAACAAAACAATAATGAAGATAAGCAAATTTGTGAAGGGTCCGATTAAAAGATAAATTATTTTTTGAAGGGTCCGTTAACGGACCCAAATTTCTTCTAAACAGACCCCTGCAAATAAAACAGTAGGTATATCTCTGTTTTAATATTGAAAGAATTTGCTTTAAAGAAATCTCCCACTCTGTTTTTAATTTAACTCTATTGTAAGCAATTAATTTTAATAAAACGGAAAAATATTTTTGATAGACTATCTGACCAAAAGTTCCTGGACACCCATTGGTATGGTCCTGAGGTGCATATTAACCCCTTAACGCACAGAACTAAACTACTAAACTCAGTGGCGCGACAGCCCATAGAGAGCCAAGGCCTACTGTGCCCATCTCAGTTCTCTTGATCTTTGGGCTCTGGGGTGCTGAAGCAGATGTTCCGGTTAGGTGGTCAGCCAAACGCGAAACACCCAGTGTTTAGTTCACAAACATGCTTGGTACTCATTTATCGACCCACTGAAGAGATGAAAGCCTGAGTCAACCATGCCCGGCCGGAGGATCGAACCCAGGACCTGTGGTACAGGAGCGCGAAGTGCTACCGCTCAGCCATCGGGCGTCCTCTTAACGCACAGATTTTTTGAAAAAAAAAAAAAAAAAACTGCCAGAAATTTTTTTGAGTAAAAAACACACTTTTGAACATGTTTTGGCTTTGTTCAACTTTTCTTTGGGTGAACAATTTTGATATACTGCGCTTTTGTTCCATGGAAAAAGGAAATGGAAATTTTATTCTTGAATAAATAAGTATTATAGCTTACAATCCTATGTAAATGATAAATATCAATAAAATGAATTTTTTTCTTAGCTTTCGCATTGTTATTTTCAATTCTCGATTATATTCGAGTGCGAAAAAAGCCGCATAAAATACAGCGCCGCTTGAATTATCTCAAGTGTGCACAGTTTGGCCTGTTTAGAGCTCTGGATCCGCACAAGTTAAGGGGTTAATATGATTGATTGGGTCCCATTTTGCATCGATGCAAACGAAAACTTTCTACCAGTGTTGGATCCATCACAGTGAGGATTTTGCTGGATACGTAATCTGCTCACGAATTCGTCAAAACGGCGTGTTCTATGGGATGAGGGCTCTGAGAAAGCAGTTTTTGAACAACCATTTCGTCAAACCGCGTCTGTGCAAGCCTCGATGTGTGAATGGAAGAGAAATGGGCCCGAAATATTTCCATAAGAGTTGAGAGTGCAGCCATTGTTCACATACACATCTCAGAGCTCCATCCACAGGAACTAACGAGCCCAGCCAGGAACACCCCCACACCATAATGCTTCCACCACCATAACAACCGGGTGTCAGGATACTTTTGGCTGGATAGTGTATTTGTGTCTGTTATATCATGGGGCCGATAAATTTGTGCACTTTGTGTAGTTGTAGTTGGAGTATTCCCCTGAGTTTTGTCACATCGAATAGAGAGAAAGGGATCCTATGGATACACGATCATCAAAAAAGTAAGTATTATTTGGCTAACAGTTTAATAATCTCCAAGTTAAGAAGCAAAGCAATTTTATTTTATTTTATAACCATCGTTGAACTACCTATCCACGGCTACTACTGTTCGTTGCCTTCTCATTTTGAACCCAATCGAGAACACAAGAAAGTCCCGGATGAAGAATTTTATCGCAGTAGGGAGAAGTTGGATGGAACTTGGGAGATCTTTTGATGGCACTAACCCGCGTTACATGAAAAGGAAAACATCGAAAAACTTCCCACGGTTAGCCTGATGGCAAGGGGACTCTAACCCTTGATCTGTTTACCACTAAGAGTATTTTTCGTAAGCAGCACTGCGGTGGGTGTGAGCCGGTTACGGAATTCGTATGAACCAACCTTCACTGGGATTTGAACCCGCTTCACCTCATTGAGATCCCCTGAGCCACCACGGCTTCTACCAAGAACAATCCCTAACAACGTGAATTGCAGTTGTTGAGGATTGCTCTTTTGAGATTGCTTTGTTTGAACCTGTAGAGGTTTTAAAAGATTTCGTAATATCTTATTGAATGGGTGATGATCATGTTTTGTGCTCTTCAATATAGATATAAAGTTGTTTATGTAACTCTTTTTCAACTGATTAATATTAGGTAAGGCATTTTTTTATTAATATACCTTTGAAAAATAATGTTAGAGCATGTATTTCATGGACTATCATGCCATATATAGCGCTAGACTATAGAGTCATATATACATTTTTTTTTATATCAAGGGCAAATTATATTGTATAATCACATCTTAGTCTGATAGTCTGATATGCAAAAAGTTTAAAGAGTCCTGATATTACTTCTGATATTGTGATATAGGTACAGTGGGGAAAAAAAAGAAAGATATCGTCCATAATAACTTTCGTTTTTAAAGATCATATTTTCACGTACTAGGTGCCAATCTTAATGGTTCCTGGGGGTAACTTCAAATCTTCAAATAGGCTAATTATTAAGGAGATAACTATTAATTAAGTTATGAATTTGGACAATAAAACGTACTTTCTCTCAATAATATTTTATATATATATTTGGATTCTTAGTGATATTTTTAAACGTTTATAGTTATATTTTTAAGACTAATTAGGGAATTTAAAAAAATTACATCTACTCATAAAACTCATTTACCCAAAGATAATTTTATACAAAAAACAATTTTCAATGATTATTTATTATTTTTTATTAATTAACTTAATTGAGGATGAAAAAATTTGTTTTATGAGGTATACATTTTTAATACCATATAAATCTACATATTTTCAAATGAAAAATCTAAAGTTTCAATTGTTTTTATTTGGTTGAAGCCGAGAAAAATAAAAATTAATTATTTTTAAAAAAATAATTTGTTGACATTGAAATATTTAGAAATATTTAAATAGAGCGATTTAAATGTGGTTAACTTACGAGGAACTTGACTTACACGCACGTAAAATTTCATTCATATTGTTTCTTTTTAATTATAAAATATGATGTTTCCTCTTTTATTCCTTATTTAGTAATAAAATTTGATTAAATGAAAAACATTTAGTTGAACGAATGTCGAGTTTTATAAAAGCATGATAAAATAAGATTATACACCATATATAATATTTTAGTTTGTTTTTTAATAATTGATACAATAATATACGTATGCATAGATGTGGAATAATGAATTTCGTCAAGGTATATTTTGTAAGTACGCAGTCAGCATTTTTAAGCATCTTAAAATTTCTCAACATCATAATCATGAAATAAATTACCTGTCCGCGCGTGTTTCGCAGAACTAATTTACCAAATATTTTTATAAATTTTGACATTTTTAAAAATCTTATTCTTTATGCTCGTATATTATTTTTCCCTCAAAATACACTAATAATTTTTTTAGTACTTTAATTTAGGTTTTCGTTTAAAGTAAAATTCCTTTGTAAATTATTTTCAAGTTTTTATTAGAAGCAAATTTAAAATTATTACTTGCTAGCTGAGAATAAAATCTTTTTAAGAAATTATTATTATATTCTACAAATTATAATATAAATAATAATATAAATATAATTGTAATATAAATATAATTGTAATATAGATATAATTGCAATTGAATATAAATATAATTGTAATATATTCTTATATTACAATTATATTTATATTCTTCTGTTTAAAATTATTCGATGCAAAACAGCTGACTATTTCCTAAGCATACTATTCCTACTATTTAAATGAAGATAAATTATTGATTGCATTTTTTTTTATTGTTTCTTGAGACTTCTGAACTAGTGTTGATGTTTTATAAGTCACTACGAAGAGTATAAAGATACCGAACATAAAAAGCTGTGGAATATGTAGCCAAAATTTTTAAGAGTCTTAAAATATCTTAGTATCTTAAATGTCGTCCTTAATTGTGAAATTAAATTTTTAATTACCTGTCCAAGCTTTAATCTAAGCTTTTTCCATTAATTTAATGATAGAACTATGAAGGTTAAGGAAAAGCAATGGACCTTTAATTCTAAAGAAAGACGTTGAAAAAATTTACTTTCGTTAAAATTATTATTTCATTTATTGTCTTATTTTGTTAAATACCATAAAATGAAATTTGAAAAATATTTTACAGAAACTGTGAATTTTCCTATATTTCATTAAAAAGAGGATAAGAATGATATTGCTCCAAGGAACCTACTCAATAATTTTGTTATCTCAAGAATTAAAATCTGTTAGGAAGCTAAAATGAGAAAAAAATGTAACTATTATTATTTATCTAAGCTTTTTCCATTAATTTAATGATAGAACTATAAAGGTTAAGGAAAAGCAATGGTTTACTATTATACTATAAATGCATTTAATCATATGGCTTGAATAATTTACTATATATATTTTTTTATCGTTGTTTATGCACTCTTTCTTTTGTTTCTGTAAAGTTTCTTGCCTAGAAGACTCGAAGCTGTAAAAATGATTATCCCTAAAATTTTGTATATAGTTAAAATAAGTAATGTAAGTTTGATTTTAGTATGAAATCCTTGCATAAATGAAGTGAAAACAACATGAAAAACCTAAATAATGTCAGATAAAAAGTTCATGTTTTCAAATTCTAAAATCTTAGAAAATCACAAATAATTTATAAATTGATTCAAAAAGATTAAAAAGAAAAAAAATCTTTGTTCTTTGGTCAGAAATCAGCTCAAAAATGATCTTAGAAACTCAATATTTTCTATTAATAAACAAACCTCTCACAGAACATGATTTAATTTTTTTTTATTGTCTGAAGTTGGTTGTTTAGCAACGGAATTAAGTATTCCTCTCTTGAATTAGTCCGTGGGTTATCTTCATTTGCGACTTTGCTAGGCTGTTTTTAGGACTATCGCCAAATAATCCCCCCAATTTATGATCCAATCTTTTCGAAACTTTGTTTATCTGTATTTTGACGGTCAGGTATCGAAATATGTAAAAAAAACTATGTAAAACTATGTGTCCGAGAAAGTGCGTCTGATTTCGTAATTTAATTAATAGTTATCCCTAAATAATTAGCATATTTGAAATCGCACCCAGATACTATTAAGATTAGAAAATCGGATCATTAAAACGAAAGTTATTCAAGGCGATATCTTTTTATCCATACTGTACATAATATACTGAAATAGTTTCTAGGTTTTTGAATGCCAAAAAAGCGGATCTAATTTTTGCAATGAAATTATGAGAGATGAGCCGCGACGGCTCAGGGGATAGAGCGTTCGCCTTCCAATGAAGTGAACGTGGTTCGATCCCGGCGATGGCTAGTCGATACGAATTCCGGATACGGCTTACACCGCCAACAATGCTGACATGAAATATCCCCAGTGGTAGACGGATTATGGGATAGAGTCCCCTTGCCGTCAGGTTAACCGGGGGAGGTTCTTGTGGTCTTCCTCTCTATGTAACGCAAATACTGATTAGTTCCATCAAAAAATCCTCCTCGAAGGCAAAAATCTCCCAATACTTGATCCAGGAGTTCCCTTGTCTTCTGTATTGGGTTCGAAATTACAAGGTTACGGAATTGAACATTAGATGTTGTAAACCCAAAAATTGAGTTGGCTGTTCAACGATGGTTATAAAATGAAATTATGAAAACTATTGTTTTGCTTCTTAATGAATAGTGATGTTCTAACTACGAAATATCTTTGTTTTCTTTTTACAGTTAAATTTACTCTCAACAGCACTGAATGGGTTAAATTTAATATCAATCAGACTGGCTTCTATGTGGTCAACTATTCGAGAACTGACTGGCAGAAACTGATAGAATTAATGCATTCTAATCACGAGGTAAACTGCATCTGATGTGTCTCTGTATGCTACACTAAAACATTTCTAGAGCATTTTTAAACTCAGTAATATTATATTAATTGTTTGATAACCATGCATTTGTAAAATATTAAAACGTCCATTTATTATCCTGGTGCAGCTTCACGTGAAATAAGTTATCCAAAGGTAGGAAAAATATTCGAGTTTTGACCAAAATCATATTTATTACACTGTTGTAAGAAATGAAGAGAATTTGCTGACTTGGCCGATTATCTCTAGAACTACAGAACCAATTTTAATGAAATTTTATATGTGCAGTCCGCAAAAAAAAAGATATCACCCTGAATAACTTTCGTTCTAATTATCGGATTTTCACGAACTAAGTGTCAATCTTAATGGTTCCTGTGGGTGACCTCAAATATGCTAATTAATTAGTGCTAACTATTAATTAAGTTACGAAATCAGACACAAAAACATACTTTCTCTGAATAAACATATATTTTTTTTTTACATATTTGGATTTATTATCTTCAAAATATAGGGGGTGACCGCAATCTGGGAAATGTGGTCCCCATAGTTTGGTCAGGAGAGTGATTCAAAGTTTGGACCCCTTAATGTTAATTTCGATTTTTGCGTTTTCAGTCATATTTTAAAAAATAATGAAGCAATTAAAAAAAAATTGCACCCACTCATGAAACTCATTTACCCAAAGATAATTTCATGAAAAGAATAATTTTTAATAATTACACAAGCCTGCGAAATTATAGTTTTTGAAAAATACAAGAGAAGTTATTGTTGATTTATATGTTAATTGATGTGCTGATTTCGAAAATGACCTTCATGTTCCCCAATCACATCAGGATTTTTTTATAAAATTGATATCAATGTTTTTACTAAAATCCTATTTGGAAAGTAATTCTCTCAAACAATATTGCAAGTACTATCCGGTAACTGTTCTCTTCATTCTTTTTGATCTATGTAAAAACTAATCTCGTGAAAGAAAATTGAGTTTTGAACAATCAGCTAATTTTTTATATAAAATGAATAAAAAATACTGTTACCAGACCGCACAAGTCACCTCTGGTCGAGAGAAAAACAATAAGTTCCTTCTGTTGAAACATTTTACATCAGTTTCTAGAAGAAAATCACCAACATACTATTTTAATTTAGTTTTATTAAGATAACTTACGTAATTGACCAAGACGATTGATCAAGAATAGCAAATATTATGAATGTGTACATGAAAGTTTGAAACAAAAAACAAAAGAGGAAAGTTTTTATTAAGTATATACTCTTTTTCCTCTGAAGCCTATTTTTGATTATCTTTTATGCTTAATCACAAGTCTATCCCGAGCTATTATCCAACAGTAGTCGGCAAGCATGTTCTTGTCCCATCTTTCTTGATATTTACGCTCCATATCTCTGATATCTTGATGGAACCTTTCCCCTTGTTCTTCGCTGACTGCTCCTAAATTTTCGGGGGGAAAGTCCACATGTGACTGAAGGAAATGCATTTTTACACTCATGGAGCAACCAAAAATTTTAAATTTGTCCAGCATTTTCATTACAATTTCCTTATAATCAGGATCCTTGTAATTACCCAGAAATTTACTGACATCTTTGAAATCAACCCAAGCTTTTTTTTTCCGTTGCTGTCATGTTAGTCTCAAAATCTTTATCCTTGATGAGTTATCGGATATCTGGACCAACAAAGATTACCTCTTTTAACTTTGCTTGGGATAAACCTGGAAACTTTTTCCACATGTATTTGAAACAATCGCCATCTTTTGAAGCAGCCTTGACAAACAGTTTCATTACACCTAATTTTATATTTAGAGGGGGTGACAATACTTTTTTTTCTGGATCAACTATGCAGTTTCCAATTACATTCTTGGAGCCTGGGTCAAGACTTTGTCTTTTTGGCCATTCTTTTTTGACCCAATGTCGAGTCTTGTCATAGCTGTCCCACTCACAAATGTAACATGAGAGCTTTTTAAATCCATCATGTTGAGCAAGAAGCATGGCTTTAACTTTCATATCATTGCAAATGGTTCAACTGTGGTCGATATATTTTATTTTGTCCAAGACGAGATGCATACTGGCTCCCATGATGAAGAAGGACAGCTTTGAGGCTTCTTTTAGATGAATCTATAATCAGCCTCCACTCATCTTTATCGTAGATGACATTAAATTTGCTCATCAATCCAGGAACAATAGATCAAGTCTTCATCAAAGTACTTAATAAATTCCTTTTCACGATTCCTGTAGCAATAGAAAAATGTTCCTTTGGCCAATAAGATTTTTTCTTTCAGTCTGGAACCTAACAAATCAGTTGCCTCTTTCGAAAGATCTCTAGTCAGATCATTAAGTTCAACCTGAGAGAAAGGCCGAAGTGAACCTGCTACAGATGGCTTATATCGATATCGGAGCCTTGGATGTTTCGAGTCTGAAGAGATGATTCAATTGGAGACAAAGGCACATCAGGTCCATGAGGATATGGCCGTTGGAATGCTATCAGGATAAGATATTAGGCTTTGATTTTTCCGGTTATACCTACGAACATGGCAGGAACAAAAATAAGAATCATCAAAGTGGTTTTGGGGCTCCCTCCACGTCATAGGAATTCCAAATCGTAAAGCAGTCTTCTTTGCGTGATGCAATAAGCATAGATCATTGAGACACTGCACACAAACTTTTTGAGGTTCCCATGATTTGTCCAGGTCTCTAAGTTTCATGCCAAAATATGCGATATAAAGTTGTCTTACATAGTCTGTAATGCTCCTCATGCGATTTTTAACAACACTATATTCGCCGCATATATAACAAAAGTCATCTGGGAAATTTTCATAATGTCTCGAACTCGAAGCCATGTTTCACGAAACGCGCAGAAAAAAGTAGACGTTAAAATGACACCCTATTACGCTTGCTAGTGTTTCTAAGAGGTCAGTGAACCTAGATAAGAATTATCGCGACGCTATTGGTAGAGAAAGATTGTGACAGAGAGAGGGTGGGTGACAGGAAGTAGTCATAGAGGGGTACTTTTGTAGATTTAACCAAAGCAGAAAGCTGGTCGGTCAAGAAGGGAAGAAATTCAAAAACAAAATTTTTTTTATCGTAAATTTTCATAAAAATTCCAGTAATATTGAATTTTTCATAAAAGCGTAACGTGATAGAAATTTTTCATTATTATTTTCCCTTGCAGCACCAAAAAATGCATTAAGTTCAGCTATACCTTGTATTTTTTTCATCGCAGGCCTGTGTTATTTATTATTTTTTATTATTTAATAAAAAAGTGAGGATGAAAAAATTTTGAATTATATGGTATGGATTTTTTTATACCATACTAATCTACATATTTTTCAATTGAAGGATCTAAAGTTCCAACTGTTTTTATTTATTAGAAGATGAGAAAAATTAAAATTAATTATTTAAAAAAAATAATTTGACGATAATGAAAAAATAATTAAATGGGGTATTTAATATTAAAATGTGATAAACTTATGAGGAACTTGTATTAGCGCGCGTAGTGTAAAATTTCATTCATATTTTTTTCGCTAATAATCGTTTGCTAATCTTTTTATTTTTAATTTTTTTAAAACTATAAAATACGATATTTCTTTTTTAGTCGTCTAAAAATCTATTTGCAATTTAGTAAAGAAATTTGAATAAAACATTTTATTCAACGAATGTCGAGTTTTATAAGAGCATGCTTCTGATAGAATATGAATATACATTTAATGTGCTTATTTAATGTGATAATTTTTTATTTTTTAGTTTTTTTTCTCAATAACTGATACAATTTCAATAATATACATACGTATGAATAGATTTGGAATAAAATATTTATCAATTTCTTGAATATATTTTTTATAAATATTAATAAAAATACGTAGTAAACATATTTAAGCATATCTCACATCATCGCAAATTTCTCAACATCTTATATATATCGTCTTAATCTTAAAAGTAATTTTTTAATCACCTGTCCGGAAGTGTTTCGCAGAACTATTTTACCAACTATTTAAATAAATTTTAATATTTTTAAAAATCTTATTCTTTACCCTACTGCGTTTATTATTTCTTCATTAATATACTAATCAATTTTTTAGGTTTTCTTTAAAGTAAAGTTCCTTTTTAAATTATAGTAAATTTCTTTTTTTAAAGAATTATTGTCTGAAAACCTTGTTAAGAAATTAAAAACATTCCACTGTTTAAAGTTATTTAATGCAAAACAGCTGATTATTTACTAAGCATACTATTTTTTTCGAGAAAAGAATATAAATCATTGATTGTCTTTTTTTGTTTTTGTTTCTTGTGACTTCAGCATGGATTATCTAAAATAGTGTTGATGTTTCATAAGTCACTACAAAGAGTATAAAGATACCGAACATAAAAAGCTGTCGAATACGTAGCCAAAATTTTTAAGCGTCTTAAAATATCTCAGTATCTTAAATGTCCTCTTAGTTGTGAAAATAAATTTTTAATTATCTGACCACATGTGATTCACTAATTATTTCATTATATCTTTTACTCTTTCTTTATGATTCTATGTAGATATTTTTCCGGATAATATACTCAACTATTTTGTTTACTTTTTTTACTTTAGCATGATTCCCAAGATATTATTGTAGTATAATTTGTTATCAGGAAAAATGCCATATTTTGTTAAGCAGGAAATACTAAAAATTGAAATTTGTAAGAAGATTCTGAAGCAGTGCCAATTTTAGAATCATCTGATTTTAAAAAAAAATGCAATAAAAAATACGCAATTTCCGAACTAATTTTGATTAAAAAAAAAATAAAAAAACGTGGCAAGAAGGCTAACATACTTTTTACAGAAACTGTGAAAACCAATTTTTCCTATATTTCGTCAAAAGAGGATAAGAATGATATTGCTCCAAGAAACCTACTCAATAATTTCGCTATTTCCAGAATGAAATCTGTTTGATTGATTGAAGCATATTTCTTTGAAAATTAAAACGAGGAAAAAAATTAACTTTTATCTAAGCTTATTCCATTTATTTAATGATTAAGGATACGCGATGGAAGCCCCGTTTACATGCATTAAATCATGTTGCTTGAATAATTTACTTTAAGCAAATTATTTAATAAATTTAAGCAAATAAGAGTTAAAAAATAAACTCGATCAAAATACTATGAAAGTATACCCTAAAATACACGTAGAATAAACTTTGGAATCGATATATAAAAAATACCTTTTCAAACAACTTGGAGTAGAACGAAAACGCTGATTTGCTTGAAATAGCTGTCCTTGTAACTATTTAATTTCTATTCCTGGTGCTAGGGGACATTCCATTTTCACATTTTGAAATTTCAATTCTAAACGGAATTTTTTTATTCCCTTAAATTAAAATGTTAAGGCTTGCAGCCTTAAAAATTTTACTGCATTGATTTATTTTCCACAGTAGTGAATTATTAATTTTTCAATCTAAGAACCTGTGCCTATAACTTATGTAACACTTATTTTAATATCGAGTGAAATAATTTAACATGTTGTGTAACTAAATAGATAATCCCAAGAAACTGAATCGAAAATATGAAAACTTCATTGATTTAAAAAAAATAATAGATGATAATAAAAATAGACATGTTTGGACCGTCCAATAATAAAAGTCACAAGTTATTCAAGCTTGACAAGTTTTGAGAATGGGCGGTTATATTTGAACGCTCGAAACATGTCGACTTTTACTTCCATCTTCATATTTTTTGAAGCCAGTTGAGTTTTTATCATCAATTATACTGTAATACATTTGGGTCTTGATCATTATTTTGATAAGGATTTTACACTTGTTAAAGTAAACATATGCATTTTCATATTTTAACAGGATTTATGTGGTCTTTAAAAACGTAAGAGCATCAATATTGTAAAAGTTATATTTAACTTTAAAATTAAAGTTTTGAGACCAGATATTTTGAGTTAATGAAATTAAATATTTTATCTTTTAAGTTTTCGCTCCCGCATTTCAGTATCTTAAGGACCTTACGAGTTTTGTTTAAAAAGAGAGTATCGTATCAGATATTTATAAGAAAACAAAAATAATCATAAAAGCAATATTTGGTGGTAAATGTAGCTTATCGTAATTGAAGAATATGCTGTGCGACATTTTATGGTGAATTTGCGAACGTAAGTTTCAGAATGTATTGAAAAATGAGGATGTTATTAGCTAATCATATTTATCCAAAGAAAACCTTGTTATCTAAACATCTAGCAGAATGAAGCGATTTTTTAAACAATGAATCATACAATATGCAACATAATATTTTAATATCTTATTCTTAAACATAACATATTTCAATGTTTTTAAAATACCATTAAACATTCAGCAATTCCTTTAGTTATAGAAAAAAGAGATATCGTAATTTATAGAAAACCTTGTGAATGGGCATTAGAATTACTATACAATATACATTTTATTTTTCAAGTACTTTTTTTTCTTCAAACTTTCTTGCCTAGAAGACTGGATTAAAGCTGTAAAAATGATTATCCCTAAAGTTTTGTATATAACCATAATAAGTTATGTTCATTTGATTTTAGTATGAAATCCTCGAATAAATATAGCAAAAACAACATAATCTAAATAATAGCAGATAAAAAGTTCATGTATTTAAATTCTAAAAACTTAGAAAATCATAAATAATTTATAAATCGATTCAAATTTTCTTTTCAAAGGAGATTAAAATAAAAATAAAAATTGCTTTTTGGTCAGAAATCAGCTTAAAAATGGTCTATTGACTAGATACTTCGAGATATTTTCTATTAACTATTAATTAAACCTCGCCAAGCAATCACAGAACATTATTTCAATTTTTTTAGTCAGAGCTTGGTTGCTTTGCAACCTAGTAGCATTCTTCTTTTCAATTAGTCAATGGGTTATCTTAAAATATTCATTTGCGCTGGCGACTTTTTTTGGCGATTTTCTGGACTATCGCCAAATATATAAACCTTTATTGCGACCCAATTTACGACCCAATTTCTTTAAAATTTTGTCCCCCCCCCCTAATTCAAGTGTCTGGATTCCAAATATGTAGAAAAACTATATGTTTATTCAGAGAAAGTACGTTTTTGTGTCTGATTTCGTAACTTAATTAATAGTTAGCACTAATTAATTAGCATATTTGAGGTCATCGCCAGGAACCATTAAGATTGACACTTATTTCGTGAAAATCCGATCATTTGAACGAAAGTTATTCAGGGTGATATCTTCTTCTTTTTTGTGGACTGTACATACATTGATACAATACAAAATAAATAATCATTCAACATTTGTAATACACACGCATGATCTTGCGTAACACTCTTTGGAGTAGAAAGCTATGATATTGTCACAGGACAATTCAGGCCAATTGCCACAGGAAATGATAAACCGCCTTATTTTAAGTATGAAATCAAGCAGCAAGGCTTGTGTAGTAAAAAGGGATTTTTCAGGTATTAATAGGTCAACCCATTTTTTTGTTTATTTTGTAACCACTGTTTCATACCTTCCGACTCCAACGAGTGTTTCACACGATCAAGTGTGTGTATTACAATTCTTGATTGGCTATTTGTTTCGTATTGTATTAATGTATATACATATTAAATTTCATTAAAATCGGTCATTAGAGATAATCCGCAATATCTCTTACACCAGTGTATTACAAGTATCATGATTTTTCATAGATAAATAATTTTAGCTTCAGCTGGCTGCTATTTTGTCTAGTGAAACCTTACAAAAAGTTAATATAAATCCATTGATAATACCTAAAAACACTTCTGTAGATTTTTCTTCAAACAGTGTTTTTTTCATTGCCGACTCGTTTTTCAGGTATTAATAGGTCGGATTTGTCTGCCACTTTTTCAGGGACACATTATTTGGTGGGAAAACGTTGCTCTCACAGTAACAACAGGTCGTAAAGAAGGATGGAAAAAATAAAACATCCATGCCTTGTCTGGGATTTGAACCCAGAACCTTTCTTATGTGAGGTGAGCTTCTTTACCATTACACAGACTGGTCGGCATTGAAAATGAAGTTGAGGTTACGATGATAAATAATTTAAACTTCTGTTTTTTTTTTTCCATTTAAGAAGACCATAGTAAATTTTACGTAAGAAAATTTCTTTTAAGTGTGAGAAATTCTTTTGCAGGCTCTCACCCCGTCTGACAGATCGAACCTACTCTTTGATTCATTTCTCCTTGCTGAAGCTGGTTACGTGGGATTTGAAGTATTTCTCTCCCTCACAAAGTATCTGAAAAATGAGAGACACTTGGTTCCGTGGGAGACGGCATACACGGCATTCGTCCAACTCTGCCACCTTCTAGAATTTACAGACACTAACATTCTTCTAAAGGTAATGCTTTTATATTTTTTAAATGGCCTGGTTGGTACAGCACTAGGGCCATGTTCAAGAGGTCATAGGTTCTATGCCCGCCATACAACCACAAACACGTTTATAGGGCGGGTAACAATCACAAAGAAGAAAGGACACACAGAGAGAAAGTTACATCATGCCTATGGTGGGATTCGAACCCACTGACCCTGTAGTCCAGTACATCACTGGTCTTCATCCTTAGTGCTACGACCTTCATCCATTCTGTTAGCGTGGCCTGCCCATTTAATTCTTCATCGTTTAATAAAGTTAATAATGTCAGGTTCATTGTATGAGTGAT
Organism: Parasteatoda lunata; assembly: GCA_949128135.1. Classification (NCBI taxonomy): domain Eukaryota; kingdom Metazoa; phylum Arthropoda; class Arachnida; order Araneae; family Theridiidae; genus Parasteatoda; species Parasteatoda lunata. The sequence goes on from OX421971.1 coordinate 4,674,843, forward strand.
AAAGCTCTAAACTTGTTCTTCTAAGTCGCATGCCATTATGTTTTTTTTTAATTCCTCCAAACATACTTCTTAAGATCTTTCTCTCAAAGGTACCCAACATAAAATCATTTTGGTGAAATTAGGCAGGATTAAATACTTGACATTTTTCAGTATTTATTTGATTTCATGTCGCCTTCTCTGTTAAAAAAAGGCTACTAAGCAGTTATAGACTTTTAACATTGGCATCTTCGTAAAACATGCTGTTTCTTTTCCAAACATTGAAAATTTTAAAGAATTGAAAAAGTTGTTACTTTTAAAGCATTTTTCAAAATATGGTTTATTTCTAAAATAAAGAAATATTTTAAGATGTAACGTAAAATAAAGTAATTTTCAGAATGATATAAAATCTTTATAATCAGAATGTTTAAAATATATAATTAATAATAATAATATTAAAATGCACATGCATTTTCTACGTAAAGAGTGGTGGTTGTAAGGCAATTTTTAAATCGTCATTTATTATATTTAGATATACCCTGTGGCCGGTAACGGCTGTTCATTTGGCACCATTAAATTATTAAAGCTATCACATTTTAACACATCGCCTGAGAGCATTCTAAGATTAAAAACATTCCCCTTGTAGCAGATTTTATAAAAAGCATATGTAGATAGATAAATTATTTTCAAAGAAACTTCTTTTACAGAGTTATATCAGAGATCTGACGGATGAACTGTATAAAGATCTCGGTTGGGAATCATCGAAGAATCATCTGCAGGAGTAAGTACACTATCTTATTTTTTACAGACCGAAAATTTTGTGTTTCACAAATGAATGTATAAGTACAAAATTGTATACCTATGTGTATATTATGTGTGTAATATGTATATTCAATAGGTGTGCTTTAAGGCTTTCTTAAAAAATACTAGAATTCTTTGAAATACTTAGAAAATATTTTTAAAGAATTACGAAATTTTTTCAGTTTAAATTACTGATCCGACAGATAGTCTGTCTTGGATGCAATGAATTTTAATGACAAATTTAGTTCTTTTATTTTGGTCTAAAGTACATTGTAATCTTTTTATATCCTTTTCATATTTAATGCAATATTATGTAGTGTGTATAACCACTACAAAAATAACATTCCAATTCACTGGTATATAAAACAGGTTAACTCGATTCTATGAAGGAGTACCTTAACATAGATGAAGATTTACGTAGTCGATGTGACTCTCCCCACATTGGTGACCCGGACGTGATGTGAACATACCTGCGTAGACTTAAACTCCCACTACGATATGAATATGCCTATCTTGACAGTACTTCGAACTGAACTGCTTCGATGAATGGTCCACATTTGAACGGTTGATTTGCCACTTGTAACTGAGACATTATCCACCTCCTCACGCTCTTGCTACTCAGACTCGATCACACATAACATCGGCCTGCATACTCTCGACTGCTAATGGCAACACATGAGCAATCACTACCGTGAACTAAATACAGCTCTCACGATCAGCATTCAAAAGTACGGTGATATTAATACAGCTCTCCCGGCTTCTCACAAAGCAGCAATAAATCAACTAGTTGTATACGTTCATCGAATTCTATCACAGATACAATTGTGGGGTGGAGGCGAGTACTGTAGTGGGTCTACCTTTACAAAAATACAATTCAAATTCACTAGTATACAAGACATGTTAACTCAATTCTATGGTGGGGTACCTTAACATAGATGAAGAGTGACATGGTCGATGTTACTATCCCCACAAACATGCTAATTTTTCTCAAAGAAATAAAAAAAATATATTTCAAGGTCACTTTTTTCAGCTTGTTGAGGACGACTGTTATTGGTCTGGCCTGCCACAGTGGTAATCAAGATTGCTTGACCCATGCGGCTGAACTCTTTCAAAACTGGACACGTGGGCATGAGTAAGACATTTGCTTCATATCATTAGTTATCTCATAATTAAGATCTAAAACATATTGTTTTTATTTTATTTTAAATTGGAAGTGAAATTTTGTTATAATAAGTCTATAATAACGGAAAGACACTCTTTAAGTTTTAGAGAAAAGATGACGTGTTGTCAAGAAATTTTGACGGCCCTTTTTAAATACATATTCTAGCATAGATTTTGAATATCAGTCCTGACTGTACAAACCATGTTCACAAAATTAAAGTTCTTTATAGTTATTCTGCCTCTAATGTTTTGTTCTGCATCCAATTATGTATATTGTAAACCTAATCGAGTCCAGTTGAGGGCAAAACAATTTCTTCTATGAACACTTATTGCGTTTTTAATCTTAATTGAAGCATAATTATTGTTTTGTTTTAGTACGTTTTTCTATTACATGTTATAAATTCCAATTGAAAATTTTTGCCCTTATTGGTAAAAAGTTCTAATTTTTTTAAAAAAAATTATTTTTAAAGATTTTAATCATTGATTTAAATTCTTAAAACAGAACACATTTCAAATGCGTTTAACTTAACAGCAATCGAAGCGTTTGCAACCACATACGTATAATTGCATAGCAATTTTCGGGGGTTGGAGATGTCCGCAAACAAGAGGCGAAACCCACTTTTAATTTTGAAGTGAAACTTCTAATTCGACTTCCAACAAGGATGCGTTAAACGTTTAACGCTACATTTTTATTGGCCGGAAAATCACGTGGTAGAATCCAGTTTTCCCTCATTCGTTTCCATATTGTTTTGGTTTTCACTGGCATAAAATTAATAAAAGTCATAAAAGTATTGTTTTTCTATAAATATTTTTGCATCCCTAATTTAATGTTATTTTCCTGTACCGCTATTATTACGCTTTTAATTCAAGACTTTAAAACTAAGATAATTGTTTTCTTATTATTTTTTATTATTATTATTGTAATGTAATTGTGCGCTACATTTTAAAATAAAGTTATGTTGGTTGTAAGCAATGTTAATAAAGTTTGCCTTAAAGAAACAATATTATTTCACTAAAAATCGATTTCTACCCCTTCCTATTTTCATTTCCAAATTACGAAGTTTCACTTCTTCCGCGCGGAGTGACTCCACGCACTATTTTTTTAAGATTAAGTTATTAGGGAGAAGTTCTTTTAGACATTCTTGTTGGAAGATCTTTTCATTTCAAAAGAACTCAACGAATTTACTTTTATGCTAAAAAAGAATCTGACTAACTTTTTACTGAATGAAACCAGTGGATGACCTTAATTAATGCACAGAAATAAAAAATTAATTCACATTATTCTATTTTTAATTTTCTTTTACGGTGAATATCTAGGTTCGTACAAATACATAAAAAAATACAGTCTCGAGTCGTCTCGTTTATCCGAGTTAATGTGGACTAACTCGAAAAACTCGGTTAAAGCGAAGAGTATAAAAAAGAGGTATAAATGTAATGTATTTAACAAATTCAGAATTTATACAAATCATTTTATAATTAAAATGCTTACTTAAAAAGCATACATTATGAGTATTAAAGAGTTTTTACTTAAAAAATTCTTTAATCGTTTTACAATACACCCCAGTATTGTAAACCCTTTTCTGCAGCAATGTTTTGCCATTTTTTTAGGGATAACAGGAAGGCTGGTGTCGCCTCTATTTGCTCAATAACACTTTCGATAGGTCCATCTGCATGAGAGATTTTTATAGGTTGATTTTCATTGTCTTTTTTGCTACATTCATTTACATTATTGACGATATTAATGATAATCATTTTATCGGTAATCTCGTGTTATCCGTCTACTTATTTCCCTGAGTGTTTGGAAGATAAAATTCAGAATTTTTTTTCGCCATTAGTCTTAAAAATAAAAAATAAATTAGAACAAAAAAAAAAAAAATTGATATCTCGGTTAAAGCGAAAACTCGGATAATCAGAGTTCAGATAATCGGGCCTTTACTGTATAAAGATCATTTACCGAAAGATAATTGATAAATTAATATTAATTTTAAATCATTAATAGTAATTAATTCTTTAAATTATTAATATAATTAATAAAAAATTATTTTATTAATTTTTAATTTTTTTTACTGTTTAATTTAATATGGATTGAAAAAGAGCTGTATAAGGTACAAAAATACGGTTTAATGATTTTTGTTAAATAATTATCTAAATACAAGTTTTTTTTTTTATTATCAAAATGGATGGAAAACGTGATAAAAACTAGGCATATTATCAGTGAGACTAAAATAGAGTAATTTTCAGTCTACTTAAAAAACACAGTTTTTAAAATGTTTATTTTATTACCCATTGTCAAAATAGGTTTGAATTTGATGCGTCCACGCATTTTCCCACTGTGTTCAAGAGTGAGCATGCGTTGCTATGGCGACCACTGCTGTTTTTCTTTCACCAGCTCTTAATCTATTTACATAATTTAAAGTATTTTTATTATTAACGTATAATTACTAGTTTGACGGTGATTTTAATATGAATACTGAAGAAGTTTGTTGAAACGTGTGCATTTGCAGGATCAATCCGACGACAAACATCAATTGAGACAATTTTTGGTTTGAAATGTTGTGGCTTTTAACGGAGTCCATCCAGAAAGAAAAAAGCATTTGACCAATGGTTTACCTGTTTGTGAAAGCAATCACTTTTTTTGTTGATTTTTTTTAAAATTATTAATTCATTTTTTCGTTATAAAGAATAGAAAATTTTTGGCAAATGTAATTAAAAAATATAGCATTGCTTCAAGTGCAAGGGACTAAAATTATGCCTTTTTTTATTTTGTGTTTGAAATTTTTATGAGTGATGATTTTTTTTTTCGCTTCATTTAACAACAATTGCATTTTCATCAGGCAGAGTAATACTCTAGCTTGTGGGGGGGAGGGCAAAATTTGATGGACTATAAATTCTGTTTAATGATGTAATAGACAAAAAGAGCTTTTGTGAGCAATTTTGAGAGTTAATGAGTGATAAGAATGGTGTTTTTTTTTCAGTTTGTCTCCCAACTTAAGAAACATTGTCTTCCACTATGGAATGACAGAAATCGGAAAAGAAGAACACTGGAATTACATGTGGAGTAAATATATGACAGAGGAATCACCCGCAGCACGTAGGACGTATCTTTATGGACTCGCATATACAAAAATACCTACACTCATACACAGGTAACTGGTTTCACCTTGATTGTCAACTTTCTCCGAAATATATCTAATTTGATATTAATTTATTCATTTATTTTCATTCGATGACCCTATTAGATTAGAAAAAAACATCAATGTTGGGAATATTCTTTACTCTCATCCTTTTTAAGATTGAAAATATTTGCCCACCAAATCAAAACTCTTGATGGTACCATCAAAACGTTTGGATGGTTTATGTTGGTTTCAGTGCGATTCATGACTGTCCAACATCATTTAATGGTCACCATAATCCAACACTCTCCATTATGCGTTCGTGATTTTTATATTATAACAAACTTCCATCGTTACATGATGGAAAATGCTACTTTAATACACTATGATGGTTAACCATCGAGAGAAGTTTGATTCTCATGGACCAATAATCCATGGTGATCCGTGATGGTTCCAATTATACATTTCTACGATGGTTTAATGGGAGTTCTCGTTTTTTTTCAGGAATTGACCATCAAAACAATTTTGTTTTTTTTTAGGGTGGACCATCATAAATCAGTCCGAATTCCTGCATTGGGATGATGGTTGTTCATGATTGTTTCAACGTTCAATTTCTAAGAAATTATGAGGGAATTTTCTGATGGTTCAACATGATCAAACCATCAAAACAAGTTGCTATTCTTATGTTGGACCATCATTAATCAGTCCGAATTCCTACATTGGAGTGATGGTTATTTATGTTGATTACCATCAAAAATGTGATGATTCATGATGGAACTAATAATGGTTACCATCAGGATTATATCCATCAATGGAAAACCATCAAAAATTTTGACTTGAGCACTTGCCCGCTATTCCCTGCTCTGTTTTTTTTAAAACTAAAGTAGCGCTGTTCAATTTATACACTGCCAGTTCCCCACTTTCCCAAAGCTTATGTTTTTTCTAATTTACCGTAGTTGGATATTAAATATTGATGAATAAATTGAGCCGGGATAGCCTGGTTTGGCAGGACGCTGGACTAACGTTTGTAAGAATGAGAGTTCGAATCCCGCCTGCCAAAGGCTCTTCGTGTAGTTAATGGTGACTGGTGCACGTTAAATCTGTCTAGTCACAAAATCCTTCATCGTCCCATTGCAAATCAATACTTCTGGGGGTACTGAATTGGAGATTGATGGTTCTCTAGTTGTGTGGGTGTGGGAGAAGTCGGCCATAGATGGCGCCACTTAATGGCCGACAATAACAACAATGAATAAATTAATAACAAACAAATATTTTAGATATTCACCTTGGTTGTTGGCTTTGAGTTTATAACAGTGGGTGTACATTTAGTACATCCCGTTTATAAAGTTATCTTTAAATAGAAGTACAGAGATTTTATTATGCTACAACCTAATGTATCATCGATTCTTTATGGAGCAGTAACTTAGCAAAAGAAAAAAAAGTGTTTCTGCGAAAAAAATAATATCCGAAATATTTTTTATAAAAACGCTTTGTTGTGTTATGATAAACTAGCTGATTGCCTATTCTTTGAAAGGTTTTAAAAATAACAAAATTAAGTTATTAATGAATCAGCACTGAGCAACATTACAAAATAATGCCCAATATTCAAATCTCAAATAATACTAAAATAATTTCCTCTTTTCTGTATTTTTTGCCCTTTTTGGTGGTCATATGTTATTAGATTATTTGATAATTCGAATCACCTTTTGAGATGCTCTTCCCATCAAAATAAAAATTAGAATCATTAAGCATAAGGCCTGATAATCAAAATGAGCTTTGTAGGCAGACGACCTGCATGCAAAGTCTAGCCCTTTAGTGTAGAACAGTTTAACGAGGACCGATACTGTGCAAGCTCGGTCCCTAAGCAGGCTGAGCAAGGTGGTCACTCACCCGCTTACTGGCCGCAGCCAGTGATGCTTGATTAAAGTAAATCCTATCAAATCTGCCGCCTTAACATCCAGTGTCTTTTATTTTAAACCAATTCGAACTGCATTAATGGAGATATTGAAACATTAGAAAACGGAATGCCCTGGCGAAGTCTTGGATAGATAAAGGGTTTCTATAAAGAAGATTAAAAGAAAATTCATGGATTTTCAAATAATTATAAGAACTTTTGGATGGATTTGGGATAGATCAGGGGATAGATCGTTCGCTTTCCAATTAGGTGACGCGGTTTCGAATCCCAGTGATGGCTGGTCGATACGAATTCCGCATCCAGCTTGCCCGGACCACAGTGCTAACATAAAATATTCTCAGTTGTAGACGGATCATGAGTTAGTCCCCTTGCCATCTGGATAACCATGAGAGGTTTGCGTGGTTTTCCTCTACATGTAACGCAAACGCGGGTTAGTTCCATCAGAAAAGGTCAAATTTCTTCCAATACTTGATCCAGGTGCTCCCTTGTTTTCTGGATTGGGTACAAAATTCCTAGGTTACGGAATTGAGCATTAGTAGTCGTATACCCAAACAAATTGGATCAACTGTTCAAAGGCAGTTATTAAGTCAAATCATATCAGAACTTGCAGAAAAACTTTTGCTAAATAGGGCTGTAAAATAGCATTTCTTTTAATATTTAAAAAAGAAATCAGCAATTTAGTTTATAGCAGTGAGAAAACTCATTTTTGAAACGTTTCCTATCTAATTGAAATTTTTTAATGGAGTTGTGGGGCTTCTAATTTCAGGAATTGCAAACAGCTAGGTCGGAACTTCTTTCGCACGAAAATACGTGAAAGAAAATATGAATAAAAAATGTTAATAGGAAGAAAAGAGATATTATTTTTATGTACTTGAATAGTTACTCCAAAGTTGTCAGTTTTCGCGCATTTTTTTAAAGCTATTTTGTCTTCCCAGACAATTGTTTTGTTTTCAGAGATATAGTATGTAACACTAACTGGTCACGCAGTGGTATGGTGTTGAGGCACATATTAATATGGTCCCTTTTTGCATCGATGACAGACTTTCTACCAGTTTTTGATTAGCTTTCATCGCAGCTGTCTTTGCTGTGAGGCCACCTCATCTGCGCTCTAATTCGTCCCTAAGGTGCGTTCTATGGGATAGGGAATCTGAGAAAGCAGTTTTTGAACACCCATTTCGTCAAACTGTACAAGCCTCGATATGTGAATGGAAGAGAAATATTGTCATTAGAGTTGGGAGTGCAGCATTGTACACATACACATTTCAGAGTTTCAATCCCAGGAGCCCAGGCCAGAACATCCCCACGCCATTATGTTTCCACCACCATAATCAATCCGGATAACTTTTGGAAAGATAGTGTATTAGTAACATCCTGTCTTACAAATGAACAAACAACGTTACCTTGTTTTCCAAGCAGAGTAGTCCTGCAGTGTGGTCCCCATCATTAAGATACGGTTCCCAGTAGTACACCGAAGTCAATCATCAATGGCTGCGTAGGGACCGACGGTGCACGGTATCGGTCGTCGGACAACCGAATCAGGGGAGCCGTCCCCTCTGCAGAGGATCAAAATTGCGATGGCATGTTTTCAGATCATCCTCAGGGATGTTTCCCAGACCGTTGCCAATAGCACATTCTGCAGACGTAAATAAAGTGCCTACTTATTTACTATCAACAGAGCCCTTTACTGTAGAACAGTTCTAAGCAAGTTCAAAGTTTTTAGGCTACATTATAACTTTTTAAAGATGTATTATATTCTCGATTATAACTCGATTGTTTTTTAAAATGTTCGTTTTCTTGCAATTTTCTAACTTTTGTTTGTTTTGTAAAGACAGTTTATCCATTCTTGAAGGAAAATTTATTTATTTTTCTCAAGATCTTTATTTTCTCGTTTGTCGAACTTAACAAAAGAGAGAGAGAGAGAGAGAGATTTCATGGCGCCAGGAAACAACAGTTCCTAGTTTCAATGACATAAGATTCCTTCACAAGTAAAATTATCTGTTTTTTTTTTCTTATAGCGTCACACAATGTGTATTCCTAAGTTTAAAAAAAATGTACATTTGATAAGTTATTGCTAAGTTAAAATATTGTACCCATCAGAGTAAAAGTGATTGTTTCAACTTTTGTTTCAAGGTATCTTGAATATGCGATGGATGAGAAGAAAATAAGAAGTCAAGATTTTTTTACTGTTTTGAATTACATAGCGGGAAATTCGATGGGGAGAACTCTTGTCTGGAATTTCGTGCGAGAAAATTGGCCGAGGCTCGTTGAAAGGTATTCAACGCCAAAATTAATAAAGTTTATTTTTTCAATTGTTGTGTGTTGATGCAATTCCATATTTCAGATTCACACTCAATGACAGATATATGGGTTTTTCCATCCGTAAAATCTGTAGTTATTTCACAACAGCTGATGAGTTGGAACAGGTATGCTATCGTTTCAATACATTCCCGGCTTATTCCCTTAAATTCTAATAAATTTGTTTTGAAGAGGAAAATTTTCTTTCTTCTCCATTACTAATTTAAAACTTGAAAGAAAGAAAAAGTATGTTCAGGTAAACAACCTAGAGTAAGCCATAAAGTTTCAATTGCGGAAGATAATAATACTCTATAATATTAAAAAGGAAACAAATTATTAAAAGAGAAATTCTCCTTCTCATAATTTATAGCGATGAAATTTTCATCCACGGTAGTATGGCGTCTTCTTAAGATGTTCTAGTTTTTTTAAGGAATTTGTAAGGAAATCGACGTTTTGGGTTATTAATGTGGCAATTACGCAGACACTATGCTATATTATTTTAAATTTTTCTTTTGTAAAATATTGAAAACTAAAATTGTGATTTTTTTTTTAAACATCCATTTCATGCGAGTCTAGCCAAACCACCCTGAATTTTCTTTGATTATTTAGACAATTTCGGGTAGTTTCAAATTTTTAGTATGTAGCCTAAAAAGATCCAATTTGCAGACCGGCTTTTATAGTGGGCAGTGAACCGACCTCATGTAAGCAATGTTCCATACAGAGGTATATCTTAAGAGGTAATTTTGTTCAGTTGTAGTTGTTGTCGTCGGAAGGCAGAGGAGGTGAGATTGTTCTTGTTTTCCAGTAACGGCCTCTGTGGCCAAAATATCGACTTCTGTTTCAGCCATATGCCACACCCATTTATGGGTTGGACACATTCATTCATCCACTGATAGTAATTTTGACCTGAACTAGAGAACGCTCAATCTCCAATTCAATAACATGGAGGACTGTGTGACCCGAAACATTTAACGTGCACCAGTCACTATTTACTACACAGGGAGCCTTCGGTCGCCTGGATTCGAACTCGCATTCTCACAAACGAGAGTCCAGCACCCTGCCAACCAGGCAATCCCGACCGAAACATTTTGATACTTATTACAAATATGTGTCCGTTTGCTGATTTTTTCTGTGTAGCTTAATAACTTATAAAATTCAATTGTTCCGCACGTAAATATGTTACAATAACTGCACTCTGATTCGTGGTGACTCGGGGGAATAAAGAGTTCTCCAAATAAGGTTCAAATCGCCTGGCTTGCACAATTCAGACATCTTCAGTGGTAGACGGATCATGGGTTAGAGTCCGTTGCGGTTAGGCTAACCGTGGGGAGGTTTTCGTGACTTTCCTCTCCGTGTAACACAAATGCGGTTTAATTCCATCAAAAAAAGTCTTGCACGAAGGCAAATTTCTCCCCAATATTTGAACCAGGAAGTTCCTTGTCTTCTGAATAGGGTTCAAAATTATAAGGCTACGGAGTTAACCATCAGTAGTCGTAAGCCCTAAAAGTTGGATTGGCTGCTCAATGACCGCTATAAAATAAAATAACTGCACTCTTAAAAAAAACATTGTTTTTTTTTTTACCTCAGGATAACATTTAATGAACATTCTTTAAAATTGCATGAACGTTGAATGACTTTGCATTTAATAACTAGAAATGTACCAAACAGTTCCTTTTTACAGATGAAGTCTTTCTTCACCGAATATCCTGATGCTGGGGCCGGTAAAAGAAAGCGACAGCAAGCCTTGGAGACAGTGCAAAATAACATACGATGGCTCAAGATCTACAAAGACAGCATCAAAACTTGGCTTGAAATGTCGGTTCCTTGGTATCATCACCGTTTACCCTCCTATATCGTTCCAGAACATTATGACCTACTCTTGCACCCCATGCTAGAAGAGTCTCGATTCAGGGGCACCGTAGTCATCACAGTACAGTTGCAAAAACCGAGTGATGTGTTTATAGTGCATGCCAAGAGACTGAACGTCACCCATCAGAGCATTCTGTCTGACGGAAATAATATCTCCCTGGTTGATGTCTTCCAACACGAAGAAAACGATTATTTGGTTCTCAAAGCCGAGGATAAACTATCTGTCGGAGAGTATAAGTTATACTTTGAATTTGAAGGTCTCCTCTCTCTGTCTCTACAGGGTTTATACAGAAGTTCTTATTTCGACCCAGTACTTCAAGAAAGAAGGTAATTTTAGAATAATAATAGCCAACGGGTTTACTGAATATACTACAGTATATTTAATCAACCGGCTGAAACCGGTTTATACTTGTTTATGTTCAATTGTTCAATCAATTGATTAACATTGTAACTCAAAACGTTAAAAATAAATACAAATGGGAGGTATATAAAAAATCTCTCGAATACAAACCCATTGCAGGTTATCTTTAAATATAAGAGTATTGCATACAAACTCGTGCAAACCATGCAATTATTAAAAAACTATCTCATAATTTCATCGAATTATTATAATTTATATCTAATTGTTATTATATTATATAAAAATTTTAGATGTATACTGTGACACGCAATGGTCGTCCTGAGGCACCTATGATCCCCCTTTTTGCATCAATGACATCCTGCACAACAGTTTTTGTATAAGAATTGACTGGCTACCTAATCTCTGCTCTAATTCGTTCTATGAGCTCTGAGAAGACAGTTTTTGAACACCGTCAAACAACGCCTCGATATTTGAATGGAAGAGAAATATTGCCGCATCACATCATGTTTCCAACCACTGTAACTAACACCATTATGCACTATATCAAGTATATAACGAATATAGCTTGGAAATGAACCTTGTAATGTGCTTCAAAAGATTTTCAATATTTGAAAAAGTGTCTTCAATGTTTTGAAAGTGACCACGCTTAAAAATGACACAACTGGTCATCATAAAATTTTGGCCTATACTTTCAACTTATCGATCAACTTATTATCAACTTATACTTTAAAATATCGATGTGTAGAAATTTCAAGTTCTCTTACCATCCATTAGGACAACTTTTTTTTTGTCAATTATGATAATTTTCGTACATCAATGCCACTATTTTTGAAACAGAAACAATGGCCTAATAACTACAGAATTGCATAATTCATAAAGTATTGTGTTTTGTTTAGAGCCGTGATGGCTCATTGGATAGAGCGTTCCAACGATTTGCACCGTGATGGCTGGTTGATCCGGCTCTTACCGACCACAGTGCTGATGCGGATTATTCTCAATGGTTGAGTCCCTTTGCCGATCGAGTCTTTCGTGGTTTTCCTCACCATGCAACGCAAATGCGGTTTAAATCAATCAAAAAAAGTCCCCCAAGAAGGCGAATTTTCCCCAGTACTTGATCCAGGAGCTACCTTATCTTCTGGATTGGGTTCAAAATGACGAGGCTACGAAGTTGAGTATTAGTAGTCGTAAACCCGAAAATTGGGTCGACTGTTCAACGTTGGTTGTAAAATAAAATTTTGTTTAGAGTCTACTATGAAGTCTCCCTATATGGCGAAACTCTTTTTATGATCAGAAAATTTAAAATATTCTCCTGTTACGTTTATCTATTTTCGTTGGTAGTTTGTTGTTAACAAACATTCCTGATATGTTGTGTTTAGTGTATCCTTTGTGTGTAATTTGACAACAATTTCTAAATGATACTACGAATAATTTAATACAAGAAGATTTTTAAAGTGCAAATCTTCTCTTTTATTAACATATTTCAGAATTTCAACTGAAAGTTATAAATGATACTGTTTTTCGCCTCTTTTAATGCATGGTGCGTAGCGGTTTTAAAAATTACTTCAAGGGGCTTATTTTCGATCGTTGTTTTTTGAAAGCCTTTTGCTTTTTTCATTTTGTGTTTTTAAAAAGTGCTGAATTTTTCTTTTTCGAAAAGGAGATTTTTTTTCTTTATCATGTCCATTTTCGCAAAGTATTATGCGTGCTTTTCTCATTTTTCTGTTCAACGTTTTCACACTTCATTCTACCACAATCCATTTCGGCCTACCGTCGGTCCATAGCTCCAATCATGTTTGATTTAACTCTTGCGCATGCGCGTCTACTGAGCTAAGTGCGGTCTCTCATCTGCAATTCTGCTGCATTTTGCTCAATTTCAGGCTTCATTATCCGCTCTCTGTAATCGAACTTTTAATGGTGGCTAATATAATCAAGAAAAGAATTCTTTGTCAAAAGCTAGTTATTTTATCATGATCATGTAAAGTCTTTGAAAATTATTTCGTTAATGTATATAGTGCTTAAAAATATTTTTAAGAGCTTAAAAAGTACTTAAAGGATGCTTATTTTTTGTTGAAAGATTCGGCGATTCACACTGTAATGTTTTCTCTTTATAGTCCTGAATTAGGCAACACAAGTGAGAACATGCTTTTAAATGTGGTTTTTTATTAGTTTTCTAAACCCCATTTAATTGCATAGCGGATCACTCTTATACGAATAAACTTTAAAGGAACCAAATCATTTTATATGAAACTAATGTTAAATTCCCTCGTTTGAGTGGATAAAGAAGAGGTACTGAAATGAAACAAGTAATATTAAAAAAAGAGTCAATTCCAATTAGGTTCTGCTTTAGTTGCTTTTTAATAAATAATCAATTTTTTCTTCCACCTCAAACTAAAATTAATTAATCAAATTTAATAAATGAAATAATGTTTGAAACTATATTAACATTAAGTATCATCCACTACAAGTTGTAAAAAAATGTATTTAAACTTGATTGGATGAATAAAAAGTATTTATTAACGATTAAAAATTTGAATGAGATATAGGGAGAGAGTGATTTAATAGTAGGGATTGAAAGAATGACATCTGACAACTATAAAAGTTAGAGCTCCACAATTGACGACGTTCTGGGAAAACATCCCTGAGGATAATCCAAAGACAATTGTAATCCTCTGCAGAGGGAATGACTCCCCTGCTTTGGTTTCCCAATGACCTGCGCGCGAGCATTTTAAGGTAGAACAGTTTAACGAGGACTCAGACTCTCATCAAAGTGGTTACTGACTTGGGAACTCTACTGGGAACCGTGTTATCTTATAGAGAGACGACTCCAGTGTATTGAAGTATGCCTTTAGATGATTCTTTAGTTTTCGTTCTACCCACCCTATAACAAAAATATTTTTTTTCTTTTCTTAGAGAGACCATCAATAGTAATCTTATTCATTTTATGTATTGCAGTTATTTAGCAACAACGCAGTTTGAGCCGAACTCTGCTCGTGAAGCCTTTCCATGTTTTGACGAACCTCACTTCAAAACGACATTCAATATTAGTGTCTCACACACATCCACCTACTTTGCCCTCTCCAACGCAATTCTCAAAGTGAGTTTAACTATTGTTATTTATATAAAATAAGTCCATGGGTGGTGATACGGAAGATATTACATCTCACAAGTTCTATTTGTAAAAGTGGTTGGGCAGCTACAGTTCGTTCTCCAGGAGTTGGCTCTACTTCCTCGGGCAAAGAGTTCATTTCAGCGCGAGAGTTGAAGGAGAAAAGTTTCCGCGCTTGAAATTGAGACAACCCATAATGGGCGCTTTTCTTTTTCAGTTACTTACTTCGCTTTATCATTTTCTATTGTACCTTTCGTTACTCCAGCTAATTAAATATATTGTAGCAAAATGTCTCAGAAAATGGCAAACTATTCAATCAAAAGAGATAAATAACATCACATTTATGAAATATTTAATGTTAAAAAAATGCATATAAAGATTGCGAAATAAATATTTTTGTCATACGATCGCCAAATAGCAACTTCGTTCAGGATCCTTCTCCCAAAAATAGCGAAATAGTATCATCGGATACCGCGTGATGAAAGCGGAGCCAAGTCCTCGTGAACGAACTACACAACGATCAGAGCACATCGACCACAGGTCTATTGTATCCAAACAAATCATGATGAGTGAAAAAGCTTTATAGCTGAAATAAAGTTCAACAAACATCTGACAGAAATATTTTGCAGGCCTTAATGCAGTGTAGCCCTCTACCCAAGTAAAAATTCTTAATGATCCTGTGGTGAACTCCCCATTCGTAAATTGTGGTGAACTTTCCCGTTCGCAAACTGAACTTTCCCAGTTCGAAAAACGAACAAAGAGACTGGGGCCGAAGCGTGCCCAAAGCGCCTGCATAAGAACTTTATCCTTCACGTGCACGAGTAACCTACTCAGGCAGTTGAAGCTCGGTGTAGGCTAGGGTAGGACGTCGTATGTCTAGCTTGTAACTTTTTCATCTTCCTTAAATTAAATATTATTATTTGTTTATAATTCTCGTCTACGTCAATCTCTTAGCTCTTATTAATCTTGTTCCTTTTTAGGATTCTAATTATTATTTATTGGCATGTTACTTTTAACTGTTTTTTCTCTTTAGCATGATCCCTAATCAGTAACTTGCCAAAGTGGTGACCGAACGCGTGTTATGTTTCCCGCAATAGCCTTAAAAATCCTTCTTAATCTTAAATATTTTTCGCAAATCTATGATCTCGCTTTAAAAATAACGTTACAGCCTTTCACACAATTTTAAATATGTTATTTTTTTTCACATATTGTATGATTTTTCACGATTTATGCTAATCGCTGTGGTAACATGCATTTGGATTACCCTTTTTACCAGGTATGTTCTGTTATTATTATTCCAACTTTTATTCTTGCATGAGTCGGTAAACTAGTCGATGGTCGGTAATGATTAAGTTAAAATTTATTTTTACTTAACACTTATTTTTACTTCATTTGTTTACTTCGTTCAAAATTAGGCGCATGTCATATTGTATTCTATTATTTAATTTACCGTCGTTAGTTTAGAAATTTCTTGCTACTATTTTGTGTTACAACGCTTATTTTCATAAGGATTATTATCGAATTTATTTTACATTGTATTTTACCGTATATTTCTTATTTTAACGTTTTATTGTATTTTAGCACGCATTCTTTTTTTTTTTTTTTTTTTTTTTTAAAATTCAGCAAAATGACCCTTGAAAATTCAAATCCTCCTGATTCACAAAATATTTCCCGCGTAGCCATAAAGCCACCTCCTTTTTGGAAGGTAAACCCTACCCTTTGGTTTGCCCAATTAGAAGCTCAATTCCTTATTGCTTGGGTTTCAGTCGATGAAACTAAATTCCATCACGTTGTTTCGGCTATAGAGACCGATGTTTTGAATTCAGTTGCCGACTGTCTCTGACTATCCGTTTGTGAATTTAGTCCATAGGAATCTTTCACCGAATGGAAAAACAGAAGAGTTGATAAAATTATTGATACTGTGTAATATATAAAGGAAAGATTATGCTTTTCATTTTCAGAGCAAATCGAGTGATAATGACGGCTTGATTCTGAGTGAGTTTGAAAAGACTCCCCCTATGGTGACCTACCTACTCTGTGTTGTGGTCTGTGATTTTCAGTACAGAGAAACTTTCACTGAAAGCGGCATACGAGTGAGTATCACATCCGAAATAATCTGGTATTTTTTGTACAAATTCATTTTTGAATGGTATCAGTGTATTTGAAATACATTATCCGGCCAAAAGAATCCGGGCATCCAGTGGTATGGAGCGTCCCCTTTTAGGCACATGTTAATATGATGCTGGTCACCCTTTTGCATCGATGCACACGTCTAGAAGACTTTCCACCAGTGTTTGATAGGAATTGACTTTCAAAACAGCAGTGCTTGCAATGAGGATGTACTTAATCCTTACATAATCTACGCTCGTCCCAAAGGTGTTTCATGGGATTGGGTCTCTGAGAAGGCAGTTTTTGAACACCCATTTCGTTCAACCACGTCTGTGCAAGTTTTGATGTGTGAATGGAGCAGTTATCCTGCTGGAAGAGAAACGGGCCTTCCATGAAATATTGCCATAGAGCTGGAAGTACAGCATTGTCCACATACACATCTCAGAGTTTATGTTTCCCACCACAGGAGGAAACGGACACAGGCCAAACAACGAGAAATATCCCCACACCCTAATGATTCCACCACCATAAGAACCGGATACTTTTGGCCGGGTAGTGTATTTATACAGTTTTTTGACACATTTAATCCCAGTTTCCTTACAACACCCAATGCTCCATCTACATTGTTAATAATTTTGGAACCATAATATTGTTTAAAAGGGTTCTATGTTTAGTCATATTATAATATTCCTTACTGATTAAATACTAATTAGTTCAACTTGAAGGGACATTGGGCCAATCTTACTAATGTTACAGCTTAATAGCAAAATGTTCAACATTAAACCATTTTCTTTTTCTGAGAATGTATCTTCGGGAAACGCAGCCTTGAAAATCCGTGTTTAAGAAAATAGACTCAGTGACTAAAAATAAAAAAACCCAACTTAATGTTTAAATTTCGCAATTAAACGAAAAATTTCGCTCTTACTTTTATGCACTTAAATTTAGAGCTGGGTAAATTGCAGTTGTAACTTTACAGGTGATATATCTGAATTCAGAACTTTAAACGATAAAGTGAGTTTTAAAAATTTAAATCCTAACACGTAAATTTACTATCACTATTTTAAATTGACGACATTGTAAAAAAACTGCTGATTTTAAAGTATTTTCGAAAAAAAAAAATGAATTTAAAAAAATGTAAAATACGGTTCCTGAATATCTTTTGATCTAATGATTGGATCTTCACGTTCTAGAACTTTTTAAAGGTTCTAGGAGGTGATGTCGAGTTACAAAATCAGACCGCGAAAGGCACTTTTACTGAAAAAACATTCCATTTTTTTCGCGAATGCAGATTTTATGAATCCCCTTCATAAATCTGGAGGGTAGCCGCAATCAGGAAAATAGTCCCAATAGTTTGGTCAGGAGAGCAGTCCCCTTAATATTATTATTTTATTATATTTTTCATTATTTATACATTTTTATTATTTATTATATTTTTGCGTATTATCTTTTTAGTTTATATTATTTTTTTGCGTATTTCGCCGTATCTCGCACAGTTTTTAAGCGAATTGAACAATTGCATTCTTTAAAATGATGTAAATAATTGTATACTTTACAATTCAAATAATTTCGAATAATAATGAAAAGAAAAACAAAATATAATGAATAAAGTTATTTTTTGCATGGAATTATCGTTGCATAAATAAATTTTATAATTCTGTCCAAGAACTTTACTTAAAAAGTTCTCGAGTTACGAGAATGCGGTTCAAGGCTTTATCTAAACTATTTCTCATTCAATTCAGTATGGATTTGTTTAAATTAACTAGAGCCGTGATGAGATTTCTCTTTCCAATGATGGTTGGTCGATATGAATTCAGCATCCGGCTTGAACAGACCATAGTGTTGATATCCTTAGTGGTAGACGGATCATAGGTCTCCTTGTTGTCAAGCTAACCATCGGAAATTTTCGTGGTCTTCCTCTCCCTGTAACGCAAATGCGGGTTAGTTCCATCAAAAAGTCTTCCACGAGGAAAAATTTCTCTCAATATTTGATCAAGGAGCTCCTTTGACTTGGTTCAAAATGGCAGAACATTAGCCACAAAAATTGGGTCGGCTGTTCAAAGACGGTTATAAAAACTGGTATTTACAGTTACTTCAAAAAGGAGATTTTCTTAAATCTCTTTCTAGATTTCTCAATTCACAAAATTTATTTTCTTTTCCTTTTCAAGATGAGAGCCTATTCTGCACCCCATCTTATAGACAAAACTGAATTTGCATTAAACACAAGCAGCAAAATACTGGTTTACTTCGAGAAATATTTTAACATTTCTTTCCCGTTAAAGAAACTAGGTAAGTATTTATCATCCCTATTTCTGCCCTGCAATATATCAAATAATTGAGATTTTTGTACAGATCCTGGAAAAATTATAAGACGCACTATAGGATTCTGAGAAAAATCTTAATTATCAGGTGATACTCTATACAGCATTATTGTTTTTACGAGAATGAAACATTGTTTGCGTTCGTGTATCATTTTGTTAAATAAGACTAGATGTATAATGTAAATGTGGCGATTGGATAAATTACACTATATATTATATAAATACAGAATATTTATTATATCGGGTATTTTATTATACCAAATTATTAGACGCACTGTAGTATTATGATAAGGACAAGTTTTGCAAGAGTTTATAGGCAATACTTTTATATTTAAGGGGGGATCCCACCCTGAATATTTCAAAAATTCGAAAAAAATTTTATTGCATTTTTCGAATCTTTGTACCCTTCCTAATGTTTGTCTAAGACGATTTCTCGGTCCCTAACTTCGTTTGGAAGTTATACCGGAAAATAGAGAGTCGTCGCAAAGCAGGTAGTAAGGCCCGTTTGGCCGGATTAGGAGGGGCGACATTCTTTTTGTGTCTTATCCATTCTGTTGACTGTATATAGAAACTTATTGTAGGCATTTCATTTATCGACCATTATATATATGAAATTAACGTTTTCCCCTACCATAAGTCAAAACTTTAAACGCGTTTTTCTCAAAACGCTGTTTGTTGCCCTGGCCTAACGTTTTTCTCATGATCTATCCAAAGAAATAAGCTGTTCTTTATTTTAAATTACGTAAAAATATATTCTTTAGAAAGTAGCATAGGATTTTTCTGATACTTTTATATTTCGATTTTATATTAGTATTTTAATGAATATTTTTTTTTTATGAAAATCTTAACTTTTTTTTCAGTTGCCGCCATTTTGGTAATTTTGCGAATATATATAGGTTGAACTCCGACCCACCCCAGGGGGGTATACGGAGATAAAAGTAAAATTATTACAATAAACATTTCTCTAAAGACTAAAATTACAATAAAATTTTGCCAAATGATAGTGGTGGTGATCAGTTAAAAGTGGATAAACTATAACACTTGACAATTAAAAACATGTTTTAAAGACAATGAAATCCAATGGTGCCGGTGTAAATGTCGAGAATTAAATGATTATAATAGTAGGAAACAAGAGATAAAAAAATCTCAAAACTAAAATCAATGAAGCTAAAGTGTAAGTGTCTAAAGTAAAAGTCTGACTATAAGTCGATGAAGTCTAAAATCAAAAGTAGATAAAATTTCAAAATGTAAGGCTAAAAGTTGATTAGCAAAAATAAACGATGACATGCTCTATTGTTGGTTCATGACTGGGGTCAGTTGATCTGGGGCTAAAATGTCCTCGAGGGTTTGTTTAATAATTTGAGTCACAATTTTCCTGCAGGTCAATATAGCAAAGAATTGATGTTCCTCTTCGCAGTTATTCTTGTGGGTTCCACGAAGTGCCCGGAATCTTGGACAGTGCTTAATTAAATGTTTAATGTCCTGTCTCACTCCACAGTAATTGCATGAAGCTGATTTTCTGAAATATTTTTGTTGATAGGTCCCGAACACTCCGTGGCCAGTAAGGAGCTGGTTTAAGTAAAAATTGGCCTGTAGGCGCTTTATGCTAGGGTCTTCCCTTGTCACTAGATCTCCAGTCATCTCTCCAGCGGTTAAAAGTGATGTTCTTAATGTAAGATTTAATTTCACATTTTTCTCCCGGGATCTCAAAATCAATCTGGCCAAGCTTAGTGGCTTCCTTAGCAACCCAGTCGGCCTCTTCATTCCCTTCAATGCCTGAGTGTGCTTTAATCCAATTTATATTATAGTTACTACTCCACATGGCTTTGGTGTCTTCTATAAATTTGAAGTGTTTACGTGGGTCCTCCAGGCTCATGAGTGAAGAAAGGGAATCTGTGTAAATGTTTGCTATTGGTTTGTAATTTTGCGAATATAAAAAAACCGCTATGCTACTGTTTAGATAATGTCTTTATGTTTCAGAAAATCTAGACAAAATCGTTTTCCTATGTTTCAGGACTTGTAGATCCACGAGGCCAGTGAGGTGCTACTTTTTGATGACCAGCCACACACGGAGCTGCCACCAACTTATTTTTTATTATTTTGTAAAAGAAAATGTTTTAAAATAGACTTATCTTTGTAGCTAAATAACATAAAAAAACAAGGAGTCTCTGCATTGTCTCTATTACTTAAAAAAAAAATTCAAGAAAAACGTTAATATTTTACCATCTGAGGGTGGGGTCCCCCCTTAAACATACTTGTAATAGGTTTTGATTCAGGAGATTTTTTATATACTTCTTCCCTTTATTTTTAACATTACAATATGTTAACCAATTGATACGTCGAACGTAAATAACTGGTTTCAACCGCGTTCTCGTCCGGGCGTGTTGCTGTGGCTTTGTGCTCATTTGTTTAGCAGTTTTATACTTGTTTAATTTGTGTATGAACATTTTCATCATGGATAAAAAAGGAGATCTTTCACCATGTAAAAAATCTGAAGTAAAGGCCCTCGCGAATGCTAAAATATTTTCATACCGCGAAATATCACGAAGATTGAAGGTTTCTGAAGCTAGCTTACGAAGCATAAAGAAGAAAATTGAGTCAGGGGACGAATTGAGCCCGAAACGAAAAAAAAAGGCGAAAGAATCTTATATCTAAAATTATCTTATATCTTTATTATATTTAAAATTCTAAATCCACTCATTCTAATGTTTTTGTCCCAAAAGATCAAGGACATCAACATGTTATTAAAAAAAATAATCATGTTCCAGTAGCAATTAAAAATGACCTAAATTACGAGACGTTTTTTTCGATTTTAATAAATTTTTAAAAATTAATAAAAGTTTAATAATGGTTTAAAACTAAAATTCAGCGATATCAGTTGTAAATAGCTCATTTCGGTCAGTTAAATCGAAAAAATTTTAAAATTCGTCATATTTTAAGTCTAATTAATATGAGTCTTATTTTTTTAAAAATTATTGTTAAAACAATTGATAAAAGATTGTTAAAATATGACTTGTGCTGGTTTTAGTGTGATTCAGGATAGTGTCCATCATCCAATATTTTCCATTATGCATTCATGCTTTTTGATATGCCAAAAAATTTTCATCATTCCGTGTTACTTAAAATGTTACTTTAATACTATGATGGTTAACCATCGAGAGAAGTTTGATTCTCATGGACCAACAATCAGTGATGGTCCATGATGGTTCCAAGTACACCTTTCTATGATGGTTTAAAGGAAATTCTTGTTGGTTCTCAGGAATATACCACATCAAAACAACTTGGCTTTTTTATGTTGGCCTATCATAAACCTGTCCGAATTCCTATATTAGGGAATATAGGTTCCTATATTCCTAATGATGGTGGTTCATGATCGTTCCAACATTTGATTTCAAAGAAACTATGACTGAAATTTCTGATGGTTCACCATGAACAAACTATCCAAACCAGTAGATATTGTTTTGTTGAACCATCGTACATCAGTCCGAATTCCTACATAGGGCCGATGGTTACTTATGTTGGATACCATCAAAAAATATTATGGTTTATGATGTAATTATTGATGGTTGCCATTAAAATTATGTTAGTCCATCAATGGAAAAAAATCGAATATTTTAACTACCGTAAAGAGTTATCTGGGCTTAAGAATGGACGCTTAAATACTAAAAATTCTTTTTAACGAATGCAGCGTTTGAAAAACTTTTGAAATCACTTATTATTTTTACAAAATGATGGTTCTTTTCGTCGTAATTATCAAGACAGCTTTTTTTTATTTTTTATACAGAATCTTTAAAATTAGTCTTAAAAATTTCCCTATATATACTGTTTAGTGATATTGAAATGTCCATTTAAATGAAGTTAATGTCTGTGATACAGCATTTCAAAGATAATGATTTTTGCTTTCCATTCTCTTTAGACATGATAGCTATACCAGACTTCCAACCGAATGGAATGGAGAATTGGGGTTTAATTACTTACGATGAGGAAATAATGATCGTCGACAATGAAGCACCAGATTCCAAGAAGCTCTCATCTGCCTCCATTATTGCACACGAGCTAGCGCACATGGTAAGAGACACTGTTTGATACAGAAGGGAAAAAAAACACTATAATTGCATAATAATGATATTGATATATATATATATACCACGCGTCATTGCACTCAAACCTTTGGGCAAGGGGGATCATGGAGGTTATGTCTCCACAATTTCATGACCAACGGAATTAATGTGACTATGTGGTATATATAACATTGCGCACATTCGCTTTTACTTTCCAGACAAACTAGTATCCCTTTTCCTCTGAGGCTAGGTAGGCTTCTAACCGCCACTGGGTATCGAACCCAATTCTTCACAATGACAGTTCAGTCCCTTAACCACTGAGCCACATGCACTCAAGGGGAACATGCATACATGCAGTACTTGAACAGTGTATAGCTTTCTTTTTAATATATTTCAACCTTAAGGTGAATGAAACTCTTTGGTACATTCTATAAATAATGGGACCAGAAGTTATTCACCAAGAGAGTCTTAAAATATAGTTGTTGACGAAAAATATTCTCTCTTTTGCAGTATTTGTCTCAATGAATAATGAAATGATGATAATCTGTTGATTTCCTGAATCTAGAGTCTAGAGTTATTTGGAAATAGTAATAAAGCTCCCCCCTCCCCAAAAAAAATCGCGGTAAAATTTCTTATTGGGTCAACTTTCGAATCTAGCCGCCGAAGAATCCCCGTGTATTAAATGGTAACTGGCGCACATTAAATCTGTCAGCGTCACAGCGTCTTCCAACATATCAAAACCTCTGAGGGCACTGATCCAGGAGTTTCATTGTCTTCTGGATTGGGTTCAAAATTACAAGGCTGCGGAGTTGAACATGGTCGACTTCCTCCATCTTCAATGAGCTCTAAACGAAACCTTGTATTTTTCCGTGAAAAGTGGTTCAAATAGTAGAAATTTTTATTCAATTGAGTCATTGCGTGATAATTTAAGTATTTTGAGCTTCGTTCTGGCCTCGTTCTTGACTGGCTGTAACTTAATTTATTCAAATTTTGAATTTTTCTTCACTTTCAGCTTTTGCACCTTTTTTTTTTTTTTTTTTTTTTTTTTTTGAAAAAAAAAAAGTGCAAGGAATTCTACTGCCCTCGAGGTGGTTTGTTGCATCAAGAGCACTGAAATCAAACCTTCATAAAATTATTACTTGTGCATGGCTGAAAATTCTACTGGATTTTCTAATAGACAACTGGACCGTTTCTCCTCGTCTGCTGGTTTAAAAAAAATTCTCCTGGTTTTAGTACATTTTAGATTAAATTGAGTAAGTTTCCTAAAAAGATTGAATTGGAATTTTTGCACAGATTATGGCTCGCTTGATTATTTAAATAAGTGTTGTTACATAAAGAAGCAAGACTCATTTATAAAAATTAGTTAACTAACTTTAATGAATTATTCAACAACATATTAATTATAACTGAAGAATATTGCAGTTTTTCTTATTTATTTTGACGATTATAAAAATGCCTAAAATTCCCTATGTGTAAAATATTAGGGATTTTCCTTAATATTCCCTATGTATAAAATATTTAGTACATTTTGACATTATTATTTTAAACACATTATTATTTTGTAAAATCTACTTGATTTTTCCCTCTCCGTGTGGTCTTCTAAACCAACAATCGTTTTTAAGCATTTGGTCAGTATTTTAATCATAAAATGACATTTTCTGCAGAGTGTTTAATCATACTTTGAGTGATTGCTGTTTTTGTTCGTAAAGTGGTTCGGAGATTTGGTGACTATGGAATGGTGGAATGATTTGTGGCTGAACGAAGGATTCGCTACATTTGTTTCCTGGAAGGGTACACGACACGCATTTCCCCAACTTTACTCGGTAAGTTGTCCAATTAAATCTAATTTAAATTTCGTTTATTCTCTTTTTATAAAAACAAACAAATTAAAATAAATATTTGATAATAAAAATTAATCTAGACTTTATTTCTCTCATAGAAACGCTGCATAGAAAAGTAAATAATCGACTCTACTAGATCAATTAAAACCGAAAGACGGCTCAATTAATAAAGCTAAAATAAATCTAATCATTTATGACCCCTCTCAAAGCCTTTAAGATTAAGGCAGGCATGTTTTAACACTAATCACTTAATATATAGGGGAGAGTCGGGTAGCCCCGCCCACTTAAGCAGTATTGCTTATATTTCTGTATAATATTGAGTAATAATCAATATTTTTGTATGTTTCTATTGTTTTATCATCTAATTTAATAATGCAAAAAGAATAAACCAAAAAAGAATAGTTTAACTTAAAAAAATAGAAATTTAAAAAATTTGACTATTGTATTCAACATATTTTCAAAACTATTGTTTACCATGCGCATAAATACTTGAAACTTTGAAAATAATCTTTTTTTAATATAACAATTAATGTCCGATGGCCCATTAACTTGAAAAAATATTCTATTCATATGAAATTGACAGTGGGCGGGGGGTACCAGAGACTCCGCTACCTATTTTTACCATCGGACTTTATGTTTCTTGATTGAATGTATGAAATATCGATGTTAGGAAGGAAATAAACTAAAAAAACTTTAATATAATTAAACAAAATTGTATATTGCCAATTTTTATGCATTGCAAACACAAAGAATAAGAATTTTTAATTCTTTGCTCAACGCAATTTTTACAATATACAGGGTGTTTACATTTTCCGCGAAACATATTTCTTCTCATTATTATTATTTCTATAATTCTTATAATTATTCCCATAATTATAAGAATATAGATAAGAATTATAATTCTTATAATTAATATTATTTCTTCGAAGAACTTGTGCTGTCTTCATTGTTTCGACATTGTTTTGGGTAAAAACTAACAGTTAGTTAGTAATGAAGTAAAGCTATCAACAAAAAATATAAGCTATTTGCCAAAACATTTAGTTTTTGTCACTTTTTCTGACACAGAAATGCCAATCTAAAATGTAAGGTACTTTTTTGAAATTTTAATTTACAGTTATTCTGATTGAACTCACTTTGCAACAGTCTTTGCAGAAATGTGCAACTCATCGAATGCAATACGTTTGTTGCAGAGTGATTCAGTGGTGAAGGAGTGCATTAATAAAGAAACCATATTTAATAACAAACAACAATTTTTAATAATAAAACAATAAAATATATATATGATACGAAATGGGGCTCTCCAATGAGCCATCCAATTCAATCCATTGCCTGCCACATAAGTGATTACAGAATTGTAGTGAGTGAGTGATTACAACGCCCTCTTCTGGTCAGGCAGAAATTTGTAACACTCCCCACCTGAACTCTTTTGAGTTCACTTACCATAAATTTGCAAAACAAAATTTTCAAGAACAATATTAATTGAAATATAAAATCAAAAATTTATCTTTAGCAGAAATTTGCAATAATAAAATTTAAATGAATGTTTAATAACTAATATAACAATATAAAACACTCAATTATAACATATGCATATTATCAAAATATGCAGTTTACACATTGCAATAAACATTTTTGTTTAAGGGTTAATTTCTAAATTACTTACAAGTTGAACTGAGTGTCTTATATCTCCTTTAGGGGTTTTTATCAAAAGAGAACGAATGTTCCCATCTCGTCCCTTATACACTTCCAAAATTCTTCCCAGCATCCACATATTTCTGGGATAACGCTCATCATTGATTAAAACAATATCATTTACCTTAAATGATGTTATCTTACATGGTGGCGAAGAAATATAAGCAGATCTTAGATGAAGTAAATATTCCTTCTTCCACCGATTCCAGAAATGATCCAAAAGTGTTTGTTGATATTTATACCTTTTAGTTAATGAATCTCTATTTACAATCAAATCATTAGGTTTATACTTAACAACAGGTAAAGACATTAATCCTTTACCAACTAAAAAATGAGAAGGTGTAAGTGAAGAAGGTTCGGAGGGTTCGTTATATAGATACGTAATAGGCCTAGAATTTATCATGGCTTCAATTTCCAAAAAGACAGTTTCTAATTCTTTCAGAGTTAAAGAAGATTTACCAATAATTTTCTTTAAACAAGTTTTAACCGTACGTATCTGTCGTTCCCAGAAACCTCCCCACCATGGACTTCTTTCTACAATAAATTTCCAAACAATATTTTTAGATGCAAACATATTTTTTACCTGAGGATCATTAATTTGATTCCACCATTTTTTTAGTTCACTATTTGCCTTTTTAAAGGCTTTTGCATTATCTGAATACAAAATCGAACACAATCCTCTACGAGAAACAAATCTTCTAAATCCCAATAAAAAAGAATCAGTATTCATATTAATAACTAGCTCTAAATGCACAGCTCTAGTAACTGCACAGGTAAAAATTAACAAAAAAAGTCAGTGACAAAAAAAGGTCCAGTAAAATATACACCAGAAACATTAAAAGGAGGTTGTTCTTTAATTCTGTCAGGTGGTAACGGAGCTACCACTTGAGCACCTGGTTTTACATTATAACGTCTGCATATTAAACAGTTTCTCAAAACCTTTTTGACAAATTGTTTACCTTTGATTATCCAATACTGTTCCCTTAAGTGAGTTAAAGTAGAATCTACATTTAAATGACCCATTTTAACATGAGCATCTAATATAACTAATTCAACAAATTTATCATTAGAAGGAAGCAGTACAGGATGTTTTGTTTTCATATCATCGCTTGAGAACTGCAAACGTCCCTGTAAAAATAAAAGATTATCATCGTTAAGTTTACAATTGAGATTGAAAATTCGTGAATGTTTACTCAAAGTATTTTGAGAGAGGAGTTGTTGGATTTCACTTTCGTAATGTAAGTGTTGAGCAGTTTTAATCCAGGTATGCAGAGCATTCTGAAGTTCCGAAGCACTAATAGGTCCTTTCAGCTTTGAAGTATCTGGCTTGGCATTGTGGGCAAATCTTTTTACCCAAGCTGTCACTCTCAAAAGTCTAGTAAGATTGCTGTATTTGTTGACATCAATAATTTTTGTTAGAGAAATGTCCGAAGTCTTGTTTTGAGTCACAGTGTTCACCACAACAGCTCGTTGTTCTTTCTTTACCACATCACTATGATTGTGATCAGGCTGGTTGCAAAAATCTACTGCAGGCCACAAGTTAACCGGATGGGACAACCATGATGGACCGGACCACCACAGGGAACTCGACACGATTTTAACTGCAGATTCTCCTCTAGTGATGAAATCAGCAGGATTTTCCACACTGCTGCAATGGTTCCAACACTCTGGAAGCACTTCTGCCACTCGATTAGACCCAAATGGCTTCCAAAGCTTTGAAGATCCTTTTACCCAGTGGAGAACAATTTTAGAGTCACTCCAATAGTATATTTGTTGAGTGAAATTAGGAAAAACGTTTCGTAAATATTCCCCTAATCTAGCACCGACGAGAGCTGCCATTAGTTCCAATCTGGCCAAAGTCAAAGTTTTTAATAATGCAACCTTGCACTTAGAAATTATGAATTTAACTTCGATTTGTCCTTCAATTGTTGTATAACGAAGGTACGCCACGGCTCCGTAAGCCTTAGGACTTGCATCAACAAATATATGAAGAGAAACATCACTAATATCCGTCGTTGAACATAGTTTTCGTTCTATTATAACATAATTGTCCAATTCATTAATTTCAGAAAACCATTTTTTCCATTTCTTTACTAAATCGAAAGGTACGTCTTCGTCCCACTTTAGACCTCGCTCCCACATTTCCTGCATAATTATTTTAGCTCTAACTACAAATGGACTAATGAATCCACATGGATCAAAAATTTTAGAAATTATTGTCAACACTTGTCTTTTGATGTTTCCTGATTCCAAGGAATACCTCAAATCCTTTGAATCTAATTTAATTTTATCCTCAATAGGATCCCACTTTAATCCTAAGAAACCCGCTCCTTGCCCAAAATCGGTGTTTTGCTCATATCCGTTTTTACGCCAAAGTTCATTTAGTTCTACACAATTAGTTTTTAATTTCCTTAAATTAAATCCGGCAGCGCGTAATATTCCAATTGCCGATGAAGATAAATGATACGCATCCTGAGCAGTTTTAGCACCGTAATACAAATCATCTACGTATAGAGAATTCAACATTTCATAACAATTCGGTTGATCTTCCTTGATTTTCCTAACAGGAAATTTTAATACACAAGCAAGAACAAATGATGACGTCGTTAATCCGAAAGGAAGGGGATTAAATTGAAGTATTCTTTTTGAATTATCTGTTTCATCCGAAAACCATAAAAATTTTAAGTAATTTCTATCCTCTTCCGCAATTTCTATCAAGTGATAAGCCTTTTCCAAATCTCCGCAAAATGCGAATTGATTTTCTCGAAATTTAAGAATTATATCCAATAAATTTGGATAAAGATTAATTCCCGATTCAAGCGAATCATTCAAAGATTTTATATTTTCATTTGCCTTACTACTACAATCGTAAACAATGCGAACGCGATTTGTTTCTTTGTCATTCCTAATTACTGCACGATGAGGCATAAAATATCCAGAATTTAAATTTTCATTTACGCAATTCCCTACAATGTTACATTTTATTTGTTCCGAAACAATTTATTTATACTAAAATCTCGGGATTTTTATTTAATTTATTCTCTAACGAATCAAAACGCTTTTTCGCAACTTCATAATTAGAGTCCATTTCCAAAGGAGGTCCCAAATTATCCTTCCACATTAATTTACATACGTAACGTTCTCCATTAAATCGCAAAGAATCCTCGAAATTTTTTATTAATTGATTATCCTTTTCAGAAAGACATATTTTTTCATTCGGAAACTCTTCTATTTCCCAAAATAGTTTAAGATCAAATAAAATAGAAGTAGAGTCCATAGTTAAGCATACATTCTCACAACTTTCGGCTGAGTCATGACCCAATTTATTATACCCAGATAGTAACCATCCGAAATGGGAATTAATTAAACACACATCTTCGTTTAATTTCATCCTTTCATTATAAACAATTTTCCAAAAAATACCACTCCCTATCAATAAATCGCAATTCGTGGTTTCAAATTCAAGGTTAGATTCGTAATAAAATGTGTTACTATGCATTCGATTTCGATCCACTTAGTACCATCACTTTTATTTACGAGCTTTTAAGGAGATTACAGGATAATCCTTTTCACATGCTTTATTTTGTCCAAAAGAATAAATTGCTATTTTTTCGTATCGTGAGGGTTTTAATTTTAATTCCTTAGTTAATTTCGAACTTATAAAATTCCTATGTGACGCATTATCAAGAATGGTGTTTGCCAAAATCGAATTTTTATCCGATCAAGCTAATACAGAACATGTTTGTAGAAACGCTTTATCTTTGTAAACTATATTATTGTGTGAAGCAGAAATATTCTCTATATTGATTTTTGAATTAGACTGATATTTATTCGAGTTAGTATCGTTTTCCGAGTCTTTCGTTTTCGTTTCATTAGCTCTATTTACATAATTTTGTGGTTTAAGAGTTTTCCTACAAACTGATTCGTGATGGTATTTAGAATTACATATTTTACATACAATACCATAATTTACTGAAATGGTTCCTTTTGAAACAAACCCAACATCGTCCATCAGACATTAGTTTATCAATTTTTTGTTTCAACATCGATTTTTTACAATCAACAGAATCATGCGAATTTATCAAACCATAAAAAATACAAATATTTTTTGACTGAGTATACAAAGTTGAAGCTGTGGCTACATTTTTAGGTTTAGAGTAATTCTTTTGATAAGTTTGTCCACTTTGATAATTTTGAAAAGGGGTACGTTTATTTTCGTAATTTTTGGGGCTACTTATTACAGATTCACAAATTTCTCTAGATTCGACCTCGTTCCTTAAAAAGGTCATTATTTCCGAAACTTCACAATTTTTATTTTTATCACGTTTCCTATGAAATTCTAAAACTAAATCTTGGTGCAATAATTTCAATAACAATGGGTTTAATAAATGACCATACGATCCCTCGGTAACATTTAAGGCGCGTAAATTTCTTATGTTTACCTCTATTTCATCATATAGTTTACGCAAACCTTTAACATAAGATGAGTTTCTAACCGGCTCCAAATTTAGTAATTTAGTCATATATGAATTTATAATGAAATCAGTTCTACCATAGCGCTGTTTTAAGAGTTCAATACAAGAATCGTAATTTGTATCGTTTAATTCAAATCCAGCAACAACATTATAGGCGGGGGGAGAAAGAAGGGATTTTAGATGTTTCAATTTTAGAAAGGGAATCATTTGTACCTATCGCACTATTAAAGCAATTAAGGAATTCCGTTATATTGGAATCACCAGAAAAACGGGGAATTTCTAATTTTGGTAATTTAAGGGCCGAAAAGGTGTGTTCTGAAGTTTCAGTAGAAATGTTATGACTTGATTCAGCTACATGATTTATTTCCTTGCTCATTTCTTTAATTTTACTTTTTAACTTTATTTTAGTTGTAAGAATTTTTTCCTCGTATTCCTCTGATACTTTGATTTCAGTTTTAAATTTTTCTGCATCAGTAATGAGGTCTTCTATATCCAAATCATAATTTTTAAGAGTTTGCTCTTTTGTTTCCAAAAGTTCGAGCAATTCTGAAAGTGGTGTATCAGTTTCCGCTTGCTCTTCCAAATTTATTCTTTTAATTAATTTCGTTATACCGCTTCGTACACTACTTCTTTTTTCTATAAGTTTATTAATCTTCATTTTTAAATAATAATATAAGTGATAAAGTCTCCTACCTTGCAATCCAATTAATGTAAATCCAAATCCAAAGATGCAATATTCCAATTGCGCAATAATGTCCCAGTTTTGCAAGATTGGGAGTAGTTATACACCGATATTATAATTCTTTTTGCACGAACAACCTTTTGTCGTACAGTTCCAGTTTTTATTTTAATTATTTTTCCGGCTTGAATGCACCATGTTGCAGAGTGATTCAGTGGTGAAGGGGTGCATTAATAAAGAAACCATATTTAATAACAAACAACAATTTTTAATAATAAAACAATAAAATATATATGATACGAAATGGGGCTCTCCAATGAACCATCCAATTCAATCCATTGCCTGCCACATAAAGTGATTACAGAATTATAGTGAGGGAGTGATTACAACGCCCTCTACTGGTCAGGCAGAAATTTGTAACAACGTTGAACAAGAAGACATCGTCCTTTCTGATCCGATTACCTTATAAGGCAATAAAGTGTTCTCCCGGTCATATGACCGGTTGTAGTAGAAATAGGTATACGACACGTATTATTCGAAACAAACAACTTACAAAAAATGTTTTTTTAGAATATTAACTGTATGTAATTTTTAGAAAAAGGCATGAAGTCAAATATGCAAAAACGATAAGCGCATTTTCCATGCCAAAGTTCTTAAACGGTTATTTGACCGGTTATGATACGTTTAGTGCTAAGCAAAGGTGCATTCATCATTAAATCTTTATTTGGAAAATGTTGTAGCTCGAGCACAATGAAACAATTTTCTCCTGATAATTCCACTCTACAGGTTATTAGATACTTTTTAAAGCAGACAACAATTATTAAAGCTCCTATTATCAAAATTAAATAAGCATCCATAATACTAACCTTAAGAAATAAGTTTTTTTTTTCATTAAATTTAGGTTTCTTGAATCGGCGACAGGCCGTTCAACGTTTCGGTACAATAATCTTAAAGCATAGAACGAAAAACGCAGATACACTTAATTGTTCGAAACTGCGTTGTTCATTCCCCTTAATTAAGATCGATATTTTGTCTCAGATTATTGACAAGTGCTTTTTTTTCTGGATTATCCGAGGTTTTATCTAGAAAAATATGAAAACGAAATCTCGTTGCTGTCAGCAATGAATTTTTATAGTGTTAATATCTGACAGTTACTGTACAGGATGCAATCTTACAGGTGCCGGGGATGAAGAGCGTGTGTTTTGCGATGGAGAATGACCAGTTCATTCATTCACATCCTGTAGTGCAGAGAGTGACACGTGTCACAAGTGACATATTCGACAGCATCACCTACAGCAAAGTGAGTTTAAAAATTTACTATTTGTGAATTTATAAATGAATATTATATAAATATTATACATTGAAATTTCATATGAAATATAAATCCTAATAATTATTCGACTTCTATCACCTATCAATTTTGTGACTACAGCCCCCGGCCATATTATTAGACGCATTCTAAGATTCTATGCGAAATCTTAATGATCAGGTGATACTATAAAGCTTTGTTGCTTTTATGCTACTAAAACCGGTTTGCACTTGTTTACGTTAGTGTATCAATGAATTAAAAGAGACGATATATAATATAAATTTGGACGATATATTATATAAATATAGAATATTTATAATATCAAGCATTATATTAGTATATTACAATAATGAGATCAAATTATGAGACGCACTGTAGTTTTTTTATGATTGCATGTTTTGCAAGAGTTTGTATGCAATGCTTTTATATTTAAAAATACATGTAATGGGTTTTTATTCGGGATATGTTTTATATACTTCCTATTTGTATTTATTTTAAACATATTGCATTGCAATGTTAAATACAGAAGCGTAAACAAATGGAAACTGGTTTCAGCAGTGTAAAACAATACAGAGTATCACCTGATAACTAAGATTTTACATCTAATAATATGGCCAGGGACTGTATGTTTGGTTTTTCCTTGTTTAACTGGGAAATTCTCTTCAAAGAGTTAAATCTTTGCAGGGTTCTGCAATTCTGAGAATGCTGGAAAGTTATATGGGGGATGATTTCAGAAAAGGTGTTACAGTAAGTATCCCAAACTAAAGAGAATAAATTCCTGAAATATAATTATTTTGAAACTTCTTTCATTTCAGAATTATTTAAAGAAATATTCTTTCCAAAATGCACGAACGGATGACCTGTGGAGAGAATTTTCTGCTGCTTCAAAAGAGGTATGGTTAAGATATGCCCTTTTGTATCTGCTATTTTGAAGATATCTGCAAGGTATCGCAAGTTAAAATTTTTGATGGTTTCCCATTAATGGACTAACATAATCTTGATGGCAACCATCAAAAATTCCATCATGAACCATTATATTTTTTGATTGTATTAAACAATCACCCCAATGAAGGAATTTGGACTGATTTATGATGGTCTATCATAAGAATAGCAACTTGTTCTGATGATTTGTTCATCATGGAAATGTAGAGTTGGAACCATCACGAATCATTACGAATTGTTGATCCATGAGAATCAAACTTCTCTTGATGGTTAACTTTCATAGTATTAAAGTAGCATTTTCCATTATGGAAGTGTGTTGGCATTTCAAAAATCATGAACTCGCAACGGAAAGTGTCAGATGATGGTAACCATCGAATAATGTAGGACCATCATGAATCGCCCTGAAACCATCAAAATATTTTGACTTAGGATTTTGTTAATACCCTGCAAGATATTTTGCCCTATGGTATTTACAAGATGTATCAGAAAATAAGCTTTTGATAGAAGAAGGAGTTCTGTTTGTTCTTATCAAGAGAGTGACAGCTTTTAATATGTTACTCCCACGTTTTCTACAGTCTTTTTTTTTTGAATAGAGCATCTGTGCTTTGATTAATTGTGCAAGGATCAAATAGTTTGATAATTTAGAATCCCAGAACCTTGTGTCACAACACCAAAATGTGTGTACTAAAAACCTTCTTTCAATGTTGCAAACCTTTCATTCTAAAAGGATTAAAAACTATTTTTCAAGTTTTTTTTTAAAAAAAGTAGTGTCACTTAGGTAAAATTGTCGCTTAGGTCCAGTTTTAGCTGATGTCACACTGGATATAGGATCAAATTGCATTGTCCATTAAAATTTCCCGACAAGGGTTTACATTAAAAGGTTTTTTCCGAATGAAAATAAACCTTATTTTTCTATCTGGTAATTATTCGATATATTTTCTAATTTGCCTTCATTGAAAAATATTAGGCTAGTTTAGATATGAAATTTTCTAATTATTCTAAAAGTATCATTGCAATTAAGCCTCTTAAAGATGATTTATAAATTTTGTTTTCCATGAATTAACTTTATACTCTATGATTAGAAAGTGGATATTGGGAGCATAATGGATACATGGACAAAACAAATGAATTATCCATACATTACAGTGAAACGGAGTGGAGACCATCACATCACCCTTCAACAGAACAGGTTCCTGCTCGATCCTCTCTACAAACACTCCTCTCCTTTCAAGTGAGCTTTATTTTTATCTCTATTGAAAAATGTCTGTGGAACAATGAACAGGTTTTAAAACAGCTTAACCGAAATTTTTAAACCGCAGCCATGTCCTTTTGAGACATTGAACTGTTCCAAAATGATGTTCTTTTCATCCAAAATTGATGTTCTATTGCATGCCTGAGGAGGCAACATCAGAACGAGAACCGTTTAAGTTGGCCAGGAAATGTGGGTCACTGTTTTTACCTGCAGATTGTGCTACACAATTAAGTGATAAGTACCTTTTAGAATTCTGTGCTTCATGGCTGTGATCGCTCCATTCACGGCCCACGGTATCATGCATGAAACTCTGTCCAAAATCATTTAATCTCAATACAGTGCTCTTGTAACGTATTTATTCCGAAGCCAAAATTTTTGATGGTTTTCCATTGATGGACCAACAATGGAATCAATGGAAATCATGAATAAATCCATCATGAACCCATTATATTTTTTGATAAGTAACCATCATCTCTGATGTTCGAATTCGGACTGTTTTATGATAGGCCAACATAAAAAAACTAAATTGTTTTGATGGCATATTTCTGCTGAATCAATGATAAAAATTATTAAACCATCTTGGAAATACATTGTTGTACCATTATGAACCATCACTAATTATGATGGTCTAACATTAATTTTTTTATTTTTTTATTGATGGTATATGCCTGAGAACCGACAAGAATTCTCATTAAACCAACATGGAAATGTATAGTTGGAACCATCACAGATCTTCATGAATTGTTGGTCAATGAAGGTCAAACTTCTCTTGATGGTTAACCATCATAGTATTAAAGTAGAATTTTTCATCATGGAGTATTAGAAGTGTGTTGGCATATCAAAAACTATGAATGAAGAATGAAAAAATTTGGTTGATGTTGGACAATCATGAATCGCACTGAAACCATCATGAACCATCACACGTTTTGAATTGGGTTAGTACCTATACTCTCGGAATATGCGGGAGATACCCTCATTCTACCACTAGATATGATACCACTAGACTTGAAGACAATAAATTGATTACCGCTACGAACGGTGTTTCTTGATGACAATCATTTTGGGCTGATGGTGATGGGAAATATCCTCAGTATTGAGTTCGAGATTACTTAGATAAATTTGAGTTTACTGTTCTGGCAACTTCTGCTTGCTTTTATATATATATATTTGATGTAAATAAAGTTTTTCAGTTTGTTCTACGTGATATTCAGTCTAATTTACTCTCCACAAAGTCCAATATTTGGTGCCGAAATAACACGGTAAGTCATAATTAATTACTTTCGTCATCGTACTGAATTGGAATGGCTACCGGTAGTGAAAAACTTGCAATAATTAAACGTAAAGGAACAACGCTACGTACCGCCATTACGAAACTAACGACGAAATTGAACGATGCTGCTAGTACACAAATTGAAAAGGAATACAACATTGAACGTTTACAAGATAAAATTAAAGAATTAGATTCGGCTGACGATGAAGTACATAATTTTTTAAA
Source organism: Parasteatoda lunata (assembly GCA_949128135.1). Lineage (NCBI taxonomy): Eukaryota > Metazoa > Arthropoda > Arachnida > Araneae > Theridiidae > Parasteatoda > Parasteatoda lunata. The sequence goes on from OX421971.1 coordinate 4,711,613, forward strand.
TGATGAAGAATATCAGGAAGACATTATAGAATGTGAAAGATACACAGAACATGCTCATTTGGCGTTATTTAATTTCAAAAGAGCAGCGAATCGGAATACGAATTTAATTTCTGAACATCGCCAACAGCTGCCAATATAAATAATTTTTCGGCTTCGCCTTCAAATGTTACAGTTAAGTTGCCTACAATAAAAATAAATACGTTTTACGGCGAAATTGAAGAATTCCATAGTTTTTGGGAGCGTTTTGAAAACTGTATCGACAAAAATGAGAGTTTATCGCTGATTGACAAGCATGTTTTTTGCGGGGATATTTAGATGGAGAAGCAAAACGAATAGTTGATGGAATTAATATGCATCACACCTAACTTCATCAACAGATGTTTCACTCTTTGCTAAAAACAAGCGAATGAAACTTGCTGATCCAGATGATTCATTGTCGAACTTACCAATTGAGATTTTAATCGGTGCAAATTTCTACTGGATTGTTATGAATTCTGAAGCTCCAGTCAGGTTGTCGGACTCTCTGGCATTGGTCCCATCAAGTTTTGGTTGGGTACTTAGTGGAACTCTATCACACGCGACAGTTTCCTTCATTTCAACGGTTCATAATGTTGATGTGGATACTTCAACTCAGGAATTAGACAATGTAGTACGAAATTTCTGGAACTTAGAGAGCATTGGCATACAACCAACACTAGAAAAAATAAGTCCTCACAACTCTGAACTCTTGACGAACTTTCATCAATCTTTTGAAATCATCGATGGTAGAAGAGTTTAAAATTGCCTTGGAAACCAGAAGTTCAACTTTCGTCGAACAATTATGAAGTCGCAATACAACGACTTAAATCTTTAACAAGGAAACTGCATGCAAATTCAGAATTCAAAGTAAAATATATTGAGCATATGCAGGATTACATTGATAAAAAACACGTTGAAGTAAGTTGTCTCAGAAACACTTAATGAAGAACGATTATATTACTTGCCCCATCACGCTGTAAAGAAAATTACAAATGGAGAAACTAAGTGGCGTATCTTTGAACGACGCTCTTGAAGTAGGACCAAATCTTCTTCCTGATATCTTAGCCACATTGTTGAGATTTCGACTTTCTAAAATAGCAATCACTAGTGATGGGCGACAAGCATTTCTGCAGCTGATTCTAGCAGAAGAAGACAGAGATGCAACACGATTTATTTGGTACAATACTACATATACTCCTGATGGGAAACTCTGCACTGAAGATAAAATTGTAACTTACCGATTCACACGTCTTCCATTTGGACTCGTCTCTAGTCCATTTTTATTAGCAGCTTCTCTTCGTGAATTGGCTGCAAAACACAAACAAGCATATCCCACGGCAACTAGACATGTTGAGAATAACATCTATATGGATGATTTTGTAACGGAAACGTCTACGGATACTGAAGCTCTGATTCTTTACCAAGAACTGCAGCAACTTACATCACTTATTAGTCTATCATTAGATAAATAGACTACAAATTCTAAGATTTTGAAAGATACGTGGAAACAAGAAAACGTCTCGTTTAAGAATATTACGCAGGTCTTGGGTGTTAAATGGGATACTAACAGTGATGTTTTTCAAATTGATGTGCAGACAAAAATTGTTCAAGCATGTAAAGAACCAGTAACAAAACGCTTATTACTGAAGTTGATGTCAAAGTTTTACGATCCTCTAGGCTTGTTTGCTCCAGTTACAGTAGTTGTGAAGATATTGTTTCAAGATACATGGTTTAGTGGTATTCAGTGGGATGAACTTTTACCGCCATCTGTAGCACAGCAGTGGCACAAGTGGATAAATGAATTACACTATCTGAATGAAATATGCATCCCAAGATGGTTTGGCTTTTCCGAAAATTCCGACGTTACCATACATGTGTTTTGCGACGCTTCTGAACGTGCATATGGTGCTTTTTTGTACGCTCGTCACGCAGACGATATTCAGGTTAGCTTGATAGCAAGGGTAAAATTCCCATGCTATCAAGCTAACCTTTGGAGGGGAACTCCTGGATCAAGTATTGGAAAAAATTCGCCTTCGTGGGGGACTTTTTGATGTAACTGACCCGCATTTCCGTTACATGGTAAGGAAAACCACAAAAAGCTATCACAGTTAGCCTAACGGCAAGGAGACTCTAACCCATGATCCGTTTACCAATGAGTATATTTAATATCAGCTGCACAGTGGTCGGCGCGAGCTGGGTCTACCAGCCATCGCTTGCGCCCTGTTCACCTCACTGGAAAGCGATCCCATCACGTCTCTTACCAAGAACTTGTAGTATCTTTTGACTGATTTCATTTTATTTAATAAGCGGTTGTTTAACAGCTGACACAATTTTTGGGTTGATGACTATTAATGTTTAACTCCGTAGCCTTGTCAATTTGAACCCAATCCAGAAGACTCTTAAATCAAGTTCTGGGAGAAATTTTTATTTTTTAGAGGACTTTTCAATGGACCGCAATTGCGTTACATGGACAGGAAGACCCAGAAAAGTTCTCACGGTTAGTCTGACAGCAAGGTGACTATGAAACATAATCCGTCTACCACTAAAGATTATTTTGACTTCAGCACAGCCAACCACAGTACCGAATTCGTATCGATCAGCAATCGCTGCGATTTGAGCCCTGTTCACCTCATTGGACAGCAAACCCTCTAAGCCATCACGGATTCCATTCTAAATACCAACCAGAATATTTTTCAATTTTAAAACTATAATAAATAATTAAAAATTATGACTTTTCAGAAGCGGTTCTGACGACCAGTTGGGTGACGACTTGAAATACTATCCTTTTTCTCTTTCATTATTGCTATAACTATTTATAAACCACGAAAATTCCATTCATTCGAAATTCATAACGCAATAAATCTTCTTTTATTCCCTATTTTGAGCATCTACTAGTACATAATGAATAGCTTGAAAAATAAAATCTTTCTGTTTCTGTGAAATTGACCGGTAGCCGAAATTCCCATTATCGATTTATTTTCAATTTTGAAAATAATTTAGTTGAATTGGATTTCTGTTCAAAAGGACCGCTATCATAATTTTAATAGGAAAAAAATCATACAAAATAAATAAATGTTTCATAAAAATTAAATTCCTAATATATAATAAATAGTTTTATTTTGTTCTTTTAAAAGCTGGAAAATTCCGATCTCTCTTATAACTTCGACCCAACAAAATGTTACCTTCTTACTTCTGGATTCGAAAGATGAAGGTGAGAATAATTTTTTTCTATCTTAAAATATTATTACTTTGTAAGGTTGTTTTTTGATCATTTTTATAGGGATTTTACCTACTGGTCACGGGCGTCTGTGTTTATAAAGAATCATTTTTGTGAGTGAGTACACTATCTGGTCAAAAGTGTCCGGACACCCGGTTTAGGAAACTTTGGTCTTTCTTGTTTCAACGTGCTGTCAAAACTCACTAAAATATCTCAATTAGTTCGTTATAATGTAGCTGTCAGCTTTCAATGGCATAAAAACTATTATTACAGATGCTTCAAGAACTGAACTACAACTACTACAATCAGTTACGAAACAAAAACACTCATATATATATATATATATATATATATATATATATATATAATCATCGATGAAGACAAAAAGGATAAAAAAAAAGAGAGAAAAACGAAGAGAATAAGTTTTGTTTTTAAGTGCTCCTCACACTATTGTATTGATATATTTTGCTATATTAATACAATATTAGAAAGCACTCTAATTTGTGGATATAACCGTGTGAGCTGATGAAAGGGTTATATCTTTTTTCTTTATATTGTTTTCTGGAATTTCAATGTTTTTTTTTTAATGATACATAAAAAATTTGTTTTTTAATTTATGTTTTTTTTTTTTTATAATTTTCTTTCTTCTCTTTTAATTAATCTTTATTATTTTCCATGTTTTTTCAATATTTAAGCTTATATATATATAATAGCTAGTTTTTGATGGCAATCACATTCATGATATGCAGACAAAGTATTAATTGCTGATATAAATTTATATAAAAAAATATTATTCTTTATTTATTTTTATTTAAAATAATCTCCAACTATTTATGGAAAGAAAACCTTATTTTAAATTTAATATTGTGTGTGTTTTAGTGAGTGTATCTGTGGGTCGATCCGATTGGTTCAAGTTGAACGTCAACTTCACTGGATACTATTCTGTGAATTACGAGGAAGTTGAATGGAGGAACTTCATCCAGATGGTGGAAATCAACCACACTGTAGGTATGAGGGAACGATTCCCGTTGTTCAGGGAGATGGTTTTTTCAAACCCCGTTATAGTGAACCATTCAAGGAACCAAAATTTCGATTCACTATAAACAGGAGTTTACTATCCGTACTGTAAAGAATATTAATTAATTTCTCCGAGCTGCTCCCTTTTATTACACATTATATACCCATAAAAAGAAAGACAAAAAAGATTAGTAACACAAAATGTGTTAACTTATAACTCTTCGTCTTTCGTGCAGAAATTTTAGGGATGGCCTTTATTTAGGAATGAAAAACTGAAGCAAACAAGATAATTATGCTTTTGGCTACATTCAACTCAATAGATGGTTTAAAAAATTGGAATATGTATGTTATGTAGAAATTTCAAAATTACCAAAAAATAAAGGAAAAAATCAGTCGAAGAGACAGAAAAAAGTTCATAATATCAAGTTTCCTCTCTTCTTTTAGTTCACTTTATGCACAAAAAATAATATAATGTGTATAGCAAGCAAGACACGGGAGTCCTATATCCGGGAGTTCACTATAAACGATGTTCACTATAGCGGGATTGGACTGTTTTGTGAATGAATTGATAGTTAAATATCTGGATAGGAAAAGAAAGATAAAAACTCTACAAGTTTTCAAAAATTTTATTTTTTAAATCCCAAATTTTATTTTCTTATATTCTAACTTATTTTTTCCCTTGAATATGAACATCATAGAAAAGTGTTAAAAAAAGTATTTTGACTACGCACTCATTCACTATGTACTATTAACCAATATGAACGTTAAAATTGTTCAAATCATCTAGTGCAAAGTTTTAATTTTGTCAAATAAAAAGCGTTCACCTTCCAATAAGATGACCGGGTTCGAATCCTAGCGATGGCTGGTCGATACGAATTCAGCATCCGGCTTACACCGACCACAGTGCTGACGTCAAAATATCGTCAGTGGTAAACGGATCATGGGTTAGAGTCCTCTTGCCGTCAGACTAACCGTGGGTGGTTTACGTGGTATTTCTCTCCATGTTACGCAAATGTGGGTTAGTTTCTCCAAAAAAGTCCTCCACGAAGGCACATTTCTTCCAATACTTGATCTAGGAGATTCCTCGTCTTCTGGATTGGGTTTTTAATGACAAGGCTGCGTATTTGAACATTAGTAAACCAAAAAAATTGGGTCGTCTGTTTAACAACGGCTATAAAATAAAATACAGTGAAACCTTTGTTACGGTTAATGTTTTAATGGTCAACTTAAAGATAGTCTTTATTTTTTACAGTTAAATCTTATACCCTGTTATTCTTATTTAGTTTTCATAAGTATATATTATATTTCTTTTTTTTCTTCTTAATTATTTAATCACATCAATCTAAATTTACCAATTAAAATGGCGATAAATTTAAGCATTTTTCATTTATTTATTTATTGTTTTTTTAAAATGGCTTTAAAATTTTGTATTACAAATACTCATCCATCTTAAGAAATGCGACAAATTATCAGAATAAACTACAATTTGTTAGAAAAATTTAATACCACTAAGCCATTATAATTTAAAAAATGCCAATCAGCCTGTGTTGGGGGCAGGGAACTGTCCTTGCACCAGAAAGGTCCTGGGTTCGAATCCCGGGCAAGAAGTTCCTCTCTGTGTTCTATGTCCGTTATCCTTCGTGTGAATGTGGACGGGTTAGTGGCAGTGTGGTGTGGCAGAAGTCGAATTCTTGGCCATAGATGGTGCCACTGAAAAACAAGAACAATGGCACCCCCTCTGCTCAAACAGGCATACGACAAAAAAAAAAAAAAAATAATAATAAATAAATAAAAAAAATAACAAATATGTGCATATTTTTTGTTAGTGCATCATGTCACTTGTTTAGTATTAAGGGCTCCTAATATCTAACATACGTTTCGACAATAGCTTCAAAATTTTCTGAAACAGTTTAGGGGTTGTGAAAGATAATTGTAAGGTTTCTACACTTGACAAAATTTCCCCCAATCTAGGGATTTTTAGCTTGTTCATTGATTTTTATTTTAACTTTACTATTTTATTTACTTATTTATTAATATGCTTTGTATAAGTTAAAGATAAGTTTTTAATGACATTTAAAAGAGTTAAATTTAATTAAAAGAGTGAATTATTTATTACCTTACAAAAAAATAGATTGCTAAAAGTTTTTTTTTTATAAAATTATTTTTATTAACACATTTTCATCACTTAAATAAATGTATCATTGTTAACATTATAAAAACCCAGTTTTTTTACTATATATTTATTAACGTGACGGAATCTTGCTATATTTGCGAGTTGAAATAATTTTGCAGCCGAAATTTCCCGGCTAGCTCTTAGCACTTAAAACCGTACTGATATCAATGCGAGATTTCAATCATTTTCAGCAGAATTTATAGCGACGTAAATATCAAAAAGAATTTATTGTCAACTAAAATGTTCTAGAAATCTATCTATATCGGAATTTCTATACTGGATTACAGTACTATTTGCAATCATTTCCTGATTGCTGCAGTCCCGCAGTGGACTGATCGTAAGGACACGGTTCCAAGTAGAACACTGCTGTCAGTAAGTGGGTGGGTGGGTGACCACCTTGAACAGCCTGCGTAGCAGCCGAGGGTGATTGGTATTGGTCCTCGTGAAACTTTTCTATAGTAAAGTGCTGAACTTCTCTCGCAGGTTGTCGAATTTCCAAAGCAGGGGAGCCACCCCCTCTGCAGAGGATCAAAATTGCGATGGCATCATCCTCAGGAATGTTTCTCAGGCCGTCGTCAATAGCCCATTGTGTAGCTCTAATACGACGTAAATAAAATGCCTACCTACCATACCTGATTGCTACAAGCAGAAAAGTTATTGCCAAAGGAAATTTAAAGCCTGTCAAATTTCTGGACACTTTCTGATTTATTAGAGTGCTTGCATTTAATCTGAAATTTCATGTTCTGATCACTACAATCATATCCTGATTACTACAATCAGCATGTATTGCTAAAAAATTAATCAATGCAAAATTAGTTGACCACCAATAAATATCATTTTACAAAAAAAAAAAAAAAAAATAGAGCGTTTAAATCTCAACTAGAGCTCCGATGACAACTTAAATAATGATTATTTCCTGCCAACATTGATACAAGCAGAAACTTTCGCCCTATTCGACTACCTTTACAGTCAATCGAAATTTCGATGACTTGTCCAATCATTTCCTGTCCATATACACTAAATGGCCAAAAGTATCCGAACACCCAGTGATATGAGGCACATCATGATATGATGACAGCCTGCATCACGTTATAACAGTTTTTGAATAGGACTTGGGTCACATTGACAATTTGGCTGGCTGCATAATCTGTCCCAAAGGTGTGTTCTATGGGATCGGAGCTCTGAGAAGGCAGTTTTTGAACACCGTCAAACCGTGCAAGCCTCGTTTGTGTGAATGCTGGAAGAAAAATGGGCCGAAATATTGCCATAGGGATGCAGCATTGTCCACATACATCTCAGAGTTTCTACCACAGACACTATCGGAACCAGGACAGAAACACACCATTATGCTTACACCACCGGGTGTCCTGATACTTCAGCCGGATAGTGTATTGTCAAAAAGAATTTATCGACACTATAAATTTGGATCGCTTTCCAAATAGTGTTCAAAAGTGAACTGTATAGGATAGTATTGATATTTCTTTAACAATGTTTTTCTAACAATTAAACTAATATTATTTCTTTAAAAGAACTTTTTTCTTACCGAATTTCAATTCGGGTTTAAAACATTTTGAGCAATTTTCACTGCTTTTTTGATAATTTTTTCACCCTTTTTTGCTTTAAGTTTGTTCAAAAATACAAAAAAACTTAAAAAAACTTGAAATTACAAAGGTGTGTTCTACAAGGAATTCGTTGGAGTATATAAAAAAATAATCTGTAATAAAATGTTGATTTTATGTGAATGACCTGGTGAATGATTTTCAGGTAATAAGTTCCACGGACAGAGTCAACCTACTTTTTGACGCCTTCAACCTAGCTGAAGCAGGCCTCTTGGACTATTCAGTGCCTCTGAATCTCACTCGTTACCTGAAGAAGGAAGAGTACCACGAGGCTTGGCATTTCGCCCTGAATAAATTGACCAGCATCAGACAGTATTTCATCAATGATCGCGAAATGTGGCACATGATCAAGGTTTATTTCCTTTTTTTCCAATTCCTACTATTAGTTCGCACTCTCCCAATTACAAATTTCCATTCATTAATAAAATACTTTTCATTCATCCACTCAAGTTCAAATACATTTTTTTACAACTTTTTGTGGATGACACTTGATGTTAATACAATTCTTTCAAATATTTAGTCATTAATTAACTAGGGATGAGTGAAAAACAAAATGGAATATTCTAATTACTTTAGCGTTAGTCATTGTTTTAAATTTTACTAAAAGCGATTCAGTTGTTTCACATATTTAATAACATCAGTGATGATTTCTAACTTATAGCTCTATTTGAGCAAAAAATAGTTTATTGCGCACATTTAAATATTTAATTATTTCATATTCGCTGTGTCAGATAAATTGAATAAAGAATATTACTTGGTAGCACGTGTGGTTCACGTCACCAAATTTATGCTTTTATAATTTTCTGATTCCACGCGCCTTTTTTCTTTTTCAATTCCTACTATTAGTTCACACTCCCATCTTGTTCAAATTTTCGATTCTTAATAAAATACTTTTTATTCATCCACTCAAGTTTAAATACATTTTTTTAAACTTGTACTGGATGATACTTGATGTTAATAGTTTTATCAAATATTAATTCATTCAATAAATTTAATGAATTAATTTTAGTTTTATATGGAAGAAAAAATTTTAATTATTTAATAAAAAGTAACTGAAATAAAAATTTTCTTTGTTGACCTAGGTAGGAATAGATTTTGATATATTGCTTGTTTAAAGTCATATCATGTTAACTCATTTTGCAAATTTTTAAATTATCGTTTTACATCTAAGTTTAGTTAACAGTAGCATTATAAAAGGGTGTCACGACAATTTGGGGGGGGGGGAATAATCCGCATGAGTCATGGCACATAAATTATTAGGGCACAATTTGCTGTGGAAGCATTTAATTTTGCTGATATATTTAGTGTTTCGTAGCTAGAGCTTAACAGATAATTCTTGAATGAAAGAATAATGTTTTTGTTTCAGTATTTTATGAATCAATAACAGAGTTTTGTGTTACCTAATCCATTTTTCATTCATGTATATGAAAATAAATCTTTTTAAATAGAAGTGATTTTTTTTGTTTTTGTAGGAATACGTAAGAAGTCTGAGTAAAGATCTCTACAAAAAAAGTGGTTGGAATGAAACTGGAAATTACTTGCAAAGGTTATATATTTCTATTCTTTTTTTCAAAAAGCATGCATATTACCGATTTACCAAATAATTTATGAGAAAAAATATTACTTAGAAAAATTAGGTTAAAAGCATAACATTATTCCATTATAAAATGGTTTTGTCCCAATTTTTTTTATTGCTCAGACCAACAATTTTGCTCACTAATAGAAAATATACAAGTAGTACTATTTTAGATGCTCTCTCTCTCTCTCTTTATACATACATATATATATATATATATATATATATATATATGGGTAAATCTCTAGAACCTTTAACTTTTGATAATAAAAAAAAATAATAGGCACACTATTTTTACACCTCCAGAATTGTTTGAAAATGTATGAAATATCAGAAAATAATCGTGAATATCGAAAATTTTGATGCCCTTATAAGTACAAACAAAAAATTAAAATTTTTGAATTTTCCATACTTAACCTTTATTTTTCATCAAAAATTATTAATATCATAAATGAATTGAAAAATTTTGAATATTAAGTTAAATTGTTATAAAATGTATAAAAAGGCTTACTTAAATTATTTTCAGTCAAAAAATATCTTCAATTAGTAAAACAGGGAGAAAAAGCTAATTTCTGATATGTTTAATTCAATTAATTAATCCTGAGGTTGCGGTTTGACAGGGTCTGAACAACCTATGGAATAGATCGAAAACTTTACTCAGATGCAACGCAATGCGATGCACACAACACAGAAAATAAAATAGGCAATGACAAACGTGTGATCAAAATTTTGATTGATTTTAACATTTACTTTTTAGATCTGCGTCTGGTTACGGTCTTGACAGCGTCACTGTTACCTCACCGAATGACAGTTTGTTGATAAATTCGATTAATTTATAATTACTGCAAATAAAAATTCTTATCTATAATAATGATACAAGTTTGTTCTACTTTAAATAAGCTTTTGGCATATCACTAAAATAAAACTCGCAGAATTGGATTATATACCTTTTTTTTTTTGTTATTCCTGTAATTTTATTAGAATTAATTTTCGCTTATATATTTATAAGAAAAGTTTGAAGACGTATAGGTTAATGATTCCTGATATATATATATATATATTAATATATATATATATATATTAATAAAAGAATTAAAACTCTTTCGTTTTCATAAAATGTCTTTGTTAAAGAATAAGCGTAGAGATATTCTATTTTGGGAATTCAAGGCTGAAAACACCATTGAAATATAATTAGATTTATATTTCAAAGGAAGAGTTATTTTTAGAATATTTCCCTTTTTCACTTCCATATTAGGAAGCACTAAATGATTTTCGGTGACGCGTAAAGTTACAAGACTGTGCCTGTTTACTCAAATCTGTGTTTTGTATAAAATGTAGGAACAACAGTTTTGCGTGTCCTTTTCATCATGTTATGATCCTGATAAGTTGTTCCAGAATTGTCAGAAGTCTTGTCCATCCCCTCCCTTGTGGAGAGCGGATGTGAACTGTTATCAATACCAACCTACCGTTAATAAACCATTTTAGAACGTATGATGGCTTACGACTGCATTATTTAAGCTATCTATAACACTGATAACAGGGATTTTAGCCCTTTTATTACATATATATATACACTCTATAACAAAAAAATCGACACACCAAGAAGGAGTTGTCCGATTGAAACGAAAATTGGTGAATAGGAAGACAACGTACAGAATAGTAAATGATTAAAATTTCAGAACAATTGAATAATTTATTGCAGAGTTACAGTAACAAGTTCAATAAGGTGTTGACCCGCCTCTAGCCTGGATACAAACTGCCACACGGCGTGCCATAGACCGATAAAGCTCCTGGATGGTCTCTTGCGGTATTTCCTGCCGAATTCGATCCAATTGTCGAACGAGATCATCAACATTCCGTGCCAGATGCAATCGCCTTCCCATCATATCCCAGACATGCTCGATGGGAGAGAGATCTGGTGATCTGGCAGGCCAAGGAAGAGTTTGACAAGCTTGCATACAGTTCATAGCAACACGTGCCGTATGTGGTCTGGCATATTCCTGCTGAGAAACCAGCCCAGGGCGCTGCGAAAGGAACGGTAGCAAAACAGGTCTTAGGATGTCGTCGACGTACCGCTGTGCAGTAAGTGTACCTCTAATGACGACCAAAGGGGTCCGGCTGTCAAAGGAAATGGTACCCTAGACCATAATGCCTTGTTGAGGGCCGGTGTGGCGTGCAATATTGAAGGCAGGATCCCTCCTCTGCCCTGTGCGTCTCCAAACACGTCTTCGATGATCGTCAGGACACAGTTGGAAGCGGGATTCCTCGCTAAAGACTATACGTCCTCAGTCGGCATCATTCCAGCCTGATCGAGCCATGCACCACTGTAATCTGGCTCGGCAAAGCAATCGGATGATTGCTTCTTGGTGCGTCGATTTTTTTTGTTATATATATATATATATATATATATATATATATATATATATATATATATATATATATATATATATATATATATATATATATATATATATATATATATATATATATATATATATATATATATATATATATATATATATATATATATATATATAAATTAAGGGATGTTCTCTCCATTTAAAATAGGGAGCTGAGAAAAGAAGTGGTGAGAGCTGCATGCGACAACAACAACTATGAGTGCCTTGAAAGTGCTGCCACATCATTCAAAGGATGGATGAAGGGAGAAAAGTAAGTTCATTTTTTTTATTGGAGAATCCTTCAGCATGTGAATCACATGTTGGTGAATTTCGGTATTGTTGGAAGTTAAAAACAGGCAAACCTTTGACGCCTAATTTGTCAACGGTAACAACTCCCCCGCCGCAAAGTCTGAGGCCGTATGTTGCTATGAAAACAAGAATAGCGCATTTTAGGGAGGGTAGCTTCTCTTCGCCCCTTCTTTCGCCGATCCAATGTCCTAAACAATGACTCCACACCCCTACTTGAAATAGGTATATCTCGTTACCATAGTCATTGCCGAACGAATGGCTAGGGGAGTTATTACTCTAGACAAACGCCTAAGAAAACTACAACAGCTGGTTTTAAATTTTTCCAGTAAAGATTCAATGTCGGGGTAGATTCGAATAAATAGCGCTGTGTCGCCACAAATGGATAAAATAAATTGAACCAATGGAAAAAATAGAAAACATTTGCTTAAAATCTACATAGTATAGTTTGTCTAAATAAGAACTTCCCTTGTCGTGTGGACCCGTGGCGGTGACTATGGTAACAAATTATAACTATTTGAAGTAAGGGTGTGTCGTTTAGGTCAGGTTTTGGATCGGGTAGGTGAGAAAAAGGGAATATATTTCTTGTGTTAGCCCTGGAGAGAAGAGAAACTCCCCGAAATGCGCTATTCTTGTTTCCATAGCAGCAATCTTTGTGGCGGGGGAAGTTCTTACCATCGACGAACTATAGTTCAGGGGATTAAAGTTTTCTTTAAACTGCTACATTATCTGCCTCTAAAGTTTTCTTTCTTACTGCGACATTATCTACCTCCTTGTGCTGTTGCTACTCAGTCTCGATCACACACAATGTCGGCCTGCATATACTCGACTGCTAATGGCAAAATGGAAGCAACCACGAGCATGAACTTAATACAGCTCTCATGATTGGCAAAAAGTGCGGTGATCTTAATACAGCTATCTCGGCTTCTCGCCAAACAGCAATGAATCAACTAGTGGTATCTATTCATCGAATTCTATCAATGCAATAATTCTGGTGGGGGAGTACTGTGGTATGTTAACCACTACAAAAATACAATTCCAATTCACTAGTATATAAGACGTGTTAACTCGATTCTATGTTGGGGTACCTTTTCATAGATGAAGATTGTCGATGTGACTCTCCCTACACTTTCTTTCAATTTAACTTTCAATGATACAATTAACAAATGAATTCGGAAGACTCAGCGAGCTTGCTACCTAAAAATAACGAACGACGCTACTTAACACAAATATAGCAAAATAGGCGATAACACTCAAAATATTGCAAAACTTATTGATATTTATTTTCTTTAATTGTAATTTATCCCTTTCTAGTGATTTATACATTCGAACAGGCTCATAACCTGTTAGAATCTATAAATCACTGAAACCTCTTATGAGTATCTCAAATTTAATCCCAAATCACAATTAAAAAAAATTCGAAGAATATAAAGCCTGTTCACACATGTTTACAAAATGAAACAGATTAATAAATGGCAGTACAGAAGTGGGATATCACCCATTAATTTCATAATTAATAATAGTCTTATGATAAATTTTATTTATTATCAAGCCCATAGCATTTAGTAAACAGCAACCCCATACGAATGTTTTTCTCAAGTCTTGTGGCTTTCCTTTGTATTCTTTTTCTCAAATTTTAGGGACATTTTTTAGTTTCCAGAAAAATGCACTCTTAATTGCAAAATAAGTTAGATGCTCATTTTTTAATACGAAATGAAAGAATGGAAATAAATCCAAGTTCTTTTCAAATATCTATTAAGTTATATTTATATATGTCATACATTTTATGAACAAAAGAAATCTTTTTTACACTCCATAAAAGTAAAATATAAAGCTCCTGAACCCTGGACCTGGTTAAAGACTCCCCGTGTAGTAAATTCTGACTGGTGCACGTTAAATAGCTTGGGTCATAAAGTCCTCTATGTTCCCATGGCAAATCAATACCTCTGGGGGCACTGAATTGTACATCGATTTTTCTCTGGTACAGGTCCATCCATTCAATGAATGAATGGATGTATGAATGTGTCCGCCCTATAAACGAATGTCACGTATGGGTGTGGCAGAAGTAGAAGTCTCTCACCCATAGATGGCGCCACTGGAAAACAAGAACAATCACACCACCTCTGCCTTAATGGCCGTCGACAACATAAAATTCCTGAAAAATTAGATCTCCCGTTCCAAAAAAACATGAAAGTGACGAAAAAAGATAATCAAATATTAGATTTCATTGGTAAGAGAACTTAGAAGCCTTATTCATTCGACAGTTTTCAGTATTAATTTGTTTCTTAAATTCTATTTTGTATCATTGATTATTTTATTTTATTTTTAAAATGGATTTTTAAAGTTTATTTTGAGTGTCACTAAAGTGATAGTGTCACTGAAGTGAAGTTGAGTGTCGATTTGCAGACCAAGATAATTTGAACCAATACAATGAACAAACACTATCCGGAGGCAAAATTCTTGATGGTCCGATCAAAATATTTTTATGATTTATGTTGGTTTCAGAGGGATTCATGATGGCCCAACATCGATTGATGGTCACCATCATCCAGCTTTTCCCATTATGCATTCATGGTTTTTGATATGCCAACAAACTTCCATCATTCCATTATGGAAAATGCTACTTGAATACTATGACGACTGAGCATCAAGATAAATTTGATTCTCATGGACCAACAATCCATGATGGTCCGTGATGATTCCAACTATACATTTCCATGATGGTTTAATGGTAATTCTTGTTGGTTCATCAGGAATATACCATCAAAACAATTAGGTTCTTTTTATGTTGGACCATCATAAATCAGTCCGAATTCCTACATTGGGATAATGGTTACTTATATTGTTTACCATCAAAAAATGGACTTACCATCAAAAAAGACTGTGTTGGTCCATCAAAGGAAAACCATCAAGAATTTTGACTTTGCCTAAACGGGTCCTCCAAATACCGAAGGATGCACACTTTCACGTCGATACTTGTTAAACGTTTTTTGCACAATTATAAACATTTTCTTGTTACACTATACAACAATAAAATATTATTATCAATTATTATAATGTATTATTTTACAATATTCTAATGATATAAAAGTTACACTAATGCAAATTCAAAGTTTGATGCAAAATTTCCATTATTTAAATTTTTAAATTAAAAAGCAAATAATTTTTATGAGAAATAATTTTTATTTTATAAAGAATATTTAATTGAACTGAAATTAAAACTGTTTTCCCGCATTGATATTTTTAAAAAAAATTTTTCAGAAAATGCTTTTTTTCAAAGAGTTGTCTTCTCCTTTTAGACTGAGCCCTGAATTGTCTTCATTAGTCTACGAGTATGGTGTGAGATATTTGAACGATGAAGAATCATTCCTGTTCCTCTGGAATCGTTATCTGGAAGAAAACGATCCGTTTGAAAAATCAATTTTCATCCACTCCTTGCCTACGGTCAAGAATATTTCCATTTTAGAAAGGTATTTACAAAAGAACTCCCGTTGTTTAAAGAAAAACTTGGCTTGTCGGCAAAGAACAATATGAATTTTCCCAGTTTCTTTATTTGAAGGAAATGTCAAGATTAAAGTTGGCAGCCAATATAAGTTGTCTGTTTTACTCAAGTCTGATAGGTTTGCATCCACATGTAGGAGCAAAACTTAAGCCTTAAACTTACTCACTCTATAGGTTTTATCTTGATTTTTTCGGGTAAAATACTAATTAATAGCTACAGTTATGTAGAATTCCTAAACACTATGTATTTAATCGTTCAACTGCCGTACCATTTTTGGGCTAACAATATCCGTAGCCTTGTTATTTTGTTACCAGATGTTAAAGGAACTAATGAATCAAGTATTGGGACCCACTAGATTTCACGGGGGATTTTTTTGAACTTAATTTGAGTTACGTGGAGTGGAAAACCAAGAGAAGGAGGTTCATAATCCGTCTGGATATTTTTTGTCACAGCCGGGAATTGTATCTCCGCTGGTATTGTGAACTGGGTTACCTCATTGGGACTCTCAATCCTTTCTGCTGAATACTTATTCCGTAATAACTAGACAGCGGATAATATGCAATTGCATACGTGCATATGCAATTGCATATTTTAGCACTTTTTGCCATTTGTGCATATAAATGCATAAAAAGGTATATTTGCTCTTATAAATGCATATTTTCAGCATTTTATGGCTTTTCCCTCCTAAAACCATATCACTATTCTTTTAATGTTAGCATAAGGAACGCTTTAAATTTTGTTTTGTCGTTCTTTATCACCTGAAAGGGTCAGCTGGATTGATGTTGCTGGGGATGATTGCAATCACGTGAAAAAGATGTAGAAATGAGGTGTGTGTCGGGAAGGGGGGGGGGTACAAAGAGCCCACCCAAACAGACATTCGTCATAGAAACCTCAGAAAGGGATGGTCAGATATTCTATGAAGGGATGTCTTTTCCTGGAATAAATAATTGTCAATCTGTGTGGGGAAAATAAGGCTTTTGTGGTAGGTAGAAAATGACCTCCCTTTCCTGTGATTGATTAGTTAAAAGGTGGAGTGAATACATTTTCGGAGAGAGCTGCTATTCTAACATATTTCGATAGTCCATCCGATAGATAGATAGTTTCGACATCCATCAGTTGAATACGTAGTTAGTGAAGCTTTGAAAGTGATTTTTGACTGCTGAATTTTATAATATGCCAAAAATTAAGTCGACTAAATAAAATTTAATGAAGACATGGATTTCGGACTATGGGAAGGACTTTACGACCGATGGGGAAATAGTATTTTGTGTGATTTGCCAAAAACACATTTCCTGTGAAAAAAAGTACCAAATCGATCAACATATAAAGACTAATGCTCACTCCGCGAAGAAAAAGCAGAATACAAAAGGATTTGTTTAAAGTTTATTAACTATTCCTGTTCAAGCAGCTAAAAAGGAAAGTGATTTTTCTAGTGATTTATGCAAAGCCTTAGTAAACAGCAATATTCCTTTAAAAAGTTAAATAATCCAAACTTAAGACAGTTTTTAAAAAAATATTGTACCAATCAGATCATTCCCGATGAATCGACTTTAAGAAAGAACTACCTTCAACCGATATATAACGAAGTACTGGATGATATTCGACGAGATATTGGAAATGGCCCTATATGAATTGAAGTCGATGAGACGACAGATAAGTGCGGTCGCTATATTGCTCATTTTATTTGTGGAAAAATGGATAATATTCCTACTCGACCACATCTTCTAGCAAGCAAAGCCCTTGAAAAAATCAATCATTCAACCATAGCAAGGTTTGTCAATGATTCTATCAAATTATTATGGCTTGATAGAGATGGTTCTGAAGATGTTTTGATTTTTGTCAGTGATGCCGCTCCGTATATGGTCAAATCTGCAGCAGCACTGGAAATTTTTTTATCCCAGAATGCTTCATATTACATGTTTGGCTCATGCTGTTCACAGACTAGCTGAGACTGTTCGAGAAGTATTCTCCTCTGTGAATGATTTAATTTCTACTATCAAGAAAGTTTTTCTCAAGGCACCTGTGCGCATAAAATTGTATTAAGAAATGTATCCTGATTTGCCCTTAACTCCACAGCCTGTGATAACTAGGTGGGGTACATGGATTGAAGCTGCACGTTTTTACGCTAATAATTTTGATGCAATAAAGTCAGTTGTAGATGCAATTGACAGCTCCTGTGCTTCTTCAGTTTATGTCACAAAAGAATTACTACAGAATATCTCTTTGCAGAAAGACTTGGCCATAACTGACACTCACTTTTCTTTTTTAAGTGGAGCAATAACAAAGCTCGAAACACGAGGTCTTCCCCTCGCTGAGGTCATATCCGAAATTGAAAAAATTCAACAGTGCATTAATGCTCTGCCAGACTCAGTTGGGAAGAAATTAAAAGAAAAATGGTGTTTCGTTCAAAACAAAAATTCGGGTTTTTCAGCAGTGAAGAAGATAAATGATTTTCTTAATGGAAACGGAACTGAACTTCCAGAGAAAGTAAAACCAATGAGTACGAAATTGTACCAGTTTTGTCCAATAACATCGGTTGACGTGGAGAGGTCATTTTCTGCTTTTAAAATGATCTTTGATGACCGACGACCTCAATTCCCCCTTGCAAATTTGGAAAAACACTTAGTTGTGTATTGCAACAAAAATTATTCAGTTTAATAAAATCTTTCCGGAAAGTGCGATGATTTTTCTTCTCTCATTTATCATACTTCAGTTTTAGGCTTTTTCTTCAGAAATGTGTAGATTTAAGTAAGAAATATTTTGATTTTCTTCCTTTTAACAAAAAAATATTTTAGCTGTGTTTGTTGGAAAAAGTAAGTAGTAGTATTTAAATAAGTTGACCTTTTAATTTCTATTTTAAATGCATATTTCTAGTTTTAAGAGCATATATTCAAGTTTTTTAGTGCATATTTGCATGCATATTTTGTCCGTTTTTTAGTGCATATAATCCGCTGTCTAGTAATAACTAAACACTTTAAATTATAATAAGTGAGTCGTAGTGCATCAGAGCGTTTCAATGAGTTAAACCGAATCAGACCGATGGCTGGTCGATACGAATTCCGCACTCGGTTAGCACCGACCACAGTGTTGACGTAAAAATATCCTCAGTGGTAGATGGGGGTAGAGTCTCTTTGGATAACCGTAGGTTTTCCTCATCATCATACGCAAATGCTGGTTGATTCCATGAAAAAGTCCTTCACGAAGGTTTGATCCCAGAGTTTCCTTGTCTTCTGGATTGTATTCAAAATTACAAGGCTATGGAGGGGAGCATTGGTAGTCGTAAACCCAAAATTGAGTTCAATAACTGTTATAAAGTTACAAGTGTAAAACGAAGATTGTATCGAAGAACCATAGCTAATTCATCGAAAAAAGCGAGTTTTGCAGATTAGTCTGTCCAATGGATGGCTAACCAAACATCAAACATGCTATCAGTCTTCATGCTGTAGATCTAACCTGCTATCAGTACTCATGCTATAAATGTAATCTGCTCTCTGTAGTTACTTTTAGAGTTTAAATTTAGTAGCTTTTGAACATTTTATTTGAATGATTTTTGTTGTTTTTCTTGTTTCAGATTGGTGAGGTTTTCGAGGAACGAATCATTCTTCAGGAAGAGTTGGCAAGTGTCCATGCTGGTCAATCTGGCCAAAAATCCTAAAGGTCATTCACTCGTTGCCAATTACATCTTTCACAACTGGACTGATCTTGTCAGGTTAGTCATCCGTAACTATGATATACACATATTTAAGACCGATCACGTCATGGTGTATCATATAAGAGACCCATGAGCATGATTTTAATTTGGAACGTTTCATTTGAATGACACTAGATGGCGTTCCCCACAAAGAATTGCCCTTCAATAATCATTTTCAGTTTTAATTTATTAGAACCGTGGAATTTAAACATGTAAATAATTGCGCGTGTCTGGCTCTTTCGATAAGGATTACAAGAAATACTGGATTTTATAGACATATTTTAACGAAATTTGAGAATAGAATTCTTATGAGGAGAACTTTTCTTTTTCAGTTTAGATGTTAATTAGATGCATAGTTTAGGTCAATTCTGCATTTTTTTAAATAACACGAACATTTTACAATATTTCATAAATTAAACTGTAAATTTCAGAGTATTCATTTGCAATAACGTTTTTATATTCATTTTTATCTGGAATTAGGCTTAACGGTCTCTTGCATGTTCTTAAAGGAAGAGCAGGTTAATGCGATTCTAACATTTTGGTAAAAAATAATTTTATTCAGCTCCACGTTTCACATAGACACAAAATTTAACACTGGTAAAAACAAGATAAATAATCCAAAATTTTTTTAGCCTATTAGCTAGGACTTAAAATTAGGACTTCTCTTCAAAAGATCAGAAGTTATAATAATTGTAACGTCATCATATTTATATCAATTTATAGACTTATTTCTCGTAAGTATATCGAAACTTCGAATGAACTCTATTTTTGTTTTAATTTAAATTCCTAATGACTTTTAATAATTATCTCTGTCGTATATTATATGGAAATAAACTATATCACTATCCATAAATTTAAATAAAATATGTATTTTTAATGTGTGAACATATTAAGAAAAATAAGTATATCAGTTTTAAACTGATTTTCTGGTATAGAAGTCTGCTTCATTTGCAAATTTATTTCTCAATTCATTAAAAGGATTTCATAGTTTTATTTTTTGTGAGAAATAATTAATATGTAGAAATGGCAGTTCATGTCGAGCACTGGGCTAGCTCGATGACCAATACGGAAAGAGAATAGTCCGAAATGTATGAAGGTTAGAAAGAAAAAATAATCGGACACTTCTTTGCAAACTGGCTAGTATTAGGAAAAAAAAGGAAATCAACGCATTTCAAAAACGCAAAATCGAAGTTTTGGAAAACGTATTTCTCTACTTATTTCCAGAGCGACATCGATCGAATGGTTTTTTGCAATCGAAATGCCCCATAATATATATATATATATATAGTCAATTCCTACTTAGGTCAACAAAGAAAATTTTTATTTTAGTTACTATTTATTAAATAATTAAAAATTTTTCTCCCATATGAAACTAAAATTAGTTAATTAAACATAATGAAAGAATGCTTCTACATAATGCTCTTTATCGAACTTATCTGACATAATGAGTATAAAATAATTAAATATTTAAATGTGCGCAATGAACTATTTTTTTTTCAAATAGAGCTATAAGTTAGAAATGATCACTGATGTTATTAAATATGTGAAACAACTGAATCGCTTATAGTAAAATTTAAAACAATGACTAACGCTAAAGCAATCAGAAAATACCATTTCATTTTTCACTCATCCCTATTGAATGAATGAATTAATATTTGAAAAAAACTGTATTAACATCCAGTGCCATTCTGCTAAAATTTTTAAAAAAATGTATTTGAACTTTAATAAGTGAATAAAAAGCATTTTATGAACGATTGTAAATTTGAACAAGATATAGGGAGTGTGTGATCTAAGGAATTGAATAAGAAGTATTTTTGAATGAAGGATATTTTTTACTTATTGTTCTCTTATTTGCTGCAGGTCCTATGGAATTTCAAGAGTAGAAAAATTGGCCTTTGATGTATTCAGTCAATACCAATCAAAAAAAGATCTAGATAGAGTATGTTTTAAATATATTTCTTCTTATTTATTAACTTTTTTACAATGATTTTCGCTCGCTATTTTTTTATATTTATTTATTTATTTATTTTGACTAATCACTACTGTTGCAGGATTCACGAACAAAGAACTAAGATTTTTCATGAATGGTTTAACACATTGTTAGAATTTTTTTCTAAAATTATGTTAAAATGATTAATATTTTGAATACTATTTTTTTATTGTTTGACTGTTTTTTTTTAATGTGGTAAAATACCAATCAAATAAATAGTCATTTAATTACAGTCTAATCCCGTTATAGTGAATATTTCGGTTGTAGTAAACGTTTTTATGGGTCCCGTCGAAGTTGCTGTTATACAACTGAGGTTATTTCATACACTTGTAGTGTACAGCTGAGAAATTAATAGTTCGTTTATATTGGTACTAAATTTTTGGTCAATAAGATCAAAATCATAAAATTGCAACTTTTAACTGAAAATACATTATAAATGCGAGAATAAATTATTTCGCTGGATAGAGTGATGCAAACACAGGTGGGTGAGAATGGATTGCTCAAAAACACTAAATTTCTTCGAAAATGGTGAAACATTTAAAACATTCCAAAAACAGCAAAAATTTTTTAAAAGCTCTTAAAGGTACTTTTTTCATAGAGTGTTTTCAAAAAATCCTTAATTTTTCTTTTTCGTAAATGAGATTTTTTTTTCTCTACCTTGTCGATTTTCGCTGTATATTAAGCAAAAGCGTGTTTTTTCACATTGTTCTATTTATCGTTTTCACAATTCATTCAAACACATTTTGGCGTGCAGTCGGTCCTTCGTATGATCGCGCAAATCATTTTACAGGTTTGATAAAATACTTTAGAGTGACTACTGAGCAGGGTTCGATGAGATTTTTGCACTCTCATGTGCCACTCTGTTGCATTTTGCAAGATATTCTTAATTTCGGGCTTCATTTTCCACCCTCTGAAATCGAACCAAAAAAAAAAAAAAATAAACTCTCTATCTTTTTATGAGGGCTAATATAACCAAAAATAGAGTTCTTTGTCAGAAACTAGGTATTTTATCATGATCATGTAAATTCTTTGAAAATTATTTTGCATTTTGTTAATGTTGCTTTAAAATATTTTTGAGTGCTTAAAAGGTGCTTATTTTTGAGAGATTTAGTTATAGGAGTCAACCACTTTTTAATGTTCTCTTCGATTAAAATTTTCGTATTGAGAATAAATTAGCTGTCACAAAAACTCGTTGTAGAGAGCAATATACAGTCAACCTTCCCAGGACCGAAATCACTATAAACGCAAACAATTTTTACTAATGGCTCCCCTCTTTTATTTAAATAAATGGCCAATAAAATGACATAATTGAAACATAACATGTAGTTATTACTCTTCGTCTTGCGTACAAAAAAATAATTAGTAACTGATCATCAGACTCATTTTTCCTGAATATCCGCTTTTTAAACCTCTCTAACCCACCACTTATAAAAGTAGTCTTGCTTTGACTTGAAACATTTGGCAAAATACTTGCGGTTTCTTTGAATGCTCAACCAATTCAATAATGAAGCAAACAAGAAAAAAATGCTTATTGCTATATTCCATGCTATAAACGGTTTTAAAAATCGGTATATGTATTTATTTTGAAATAGAAATTTCAAAATTATTACAAAAAAAATAAAGAAAATAATTCAGTCCAAGTCAGAAGAAAGTTCATACTATCCAATTTCCTTACTTTTTTGGATCAATATATTCACAAAGAATAACATTATACGTGTGTAGCGAGGCACGGGGGCGAACATTTCATTCACTATATCCGGGAATTGACTATAAACCATGCTTGACTGTTTTTAGTGAGCCAACAGTTTATAAAGCTAATTGTAATTCCCATTGCAATCACTATTTCCAAAAAAAAAACTACTGCAATACGCTAAAAAATATTTTCCCAACCATTTTGGATATCGTGAACCATCATTTAGGACTTCTTGAGTCCTTTTACAGTCCGACGTTTTTTTGAGAGTGTATGTTTTTCAGGTGCGTGAATTTTACAGGAAGAGGAGGACATTGAAAGAGATGGAAAGATTACGGTCTCGGACATTAGAAGCTATACGCATGCGCATTAAGTGGCACATCAATTTCCGAAGCACAGTTGCCAAGTGGTTTCAAGACAACGTTTACATGCCCTGGTCAAGTATGAGACTACCAAGGCACATAAATCCTTCAAAGTAAAGAAATCTTTTCTTTTGTTATGTATTATCCCAGATAGCAAAATAAATTTCACCCAGCAAAAACTGTTTAATGTAAACTTAAAACGGTTTGTTATGCCGTTTACGTGTAAACCTTCTAATCTTAAAACGAGATCTGTGACGCTCTATTCTACGCACATTATCCTAATCCAAAACCTTGGAGAACTACCTTCCATATAAAAATCTTAAATCGAGGTTGACTTATCGTGAAAGGAATCCTTTCATAAAATTAGTCTCAAGGTGAAAATAATCTTACATCTAGGTCATTTAAAGGTTTTTTCTTTCTCTTCTATGCTCAGTTAAAATCCACTTTGTCATGTACTACGCATCCTATCGCTAGTGTGACGTCAGCTTAAACGTCACCATTTTACCTAAGTGACAATTTCTTTTTAAAAAAGCTTTAAAAGAAAATTTTTAATCTTTTTAAGATGAAAGGTTTGAAACTGCAATATTTTTGCTTTAAGAAAAAAAGGTTTTTAGTTCAAATATTTTCGTGACAATAAAAAGAAAGTTCCGATGCAAGGTTGCCGTAAGGTAACATGCGTTCTAGGATGAATGGTTGACTAAATGGAAACAATAGCAAGCTTCCTGAAACCGAATTAAATTAAAAAAACTCCCGATGTATCCCTCCGCTTATGGTATGCTTCGTAGGCGATGTGTGAACAGGCTTAATATTCTAGGAAGTTTTATTATGGTGATTTGAGATTAAATTTACGTGTAATTTTACCATGCATACGACAGGGAACGGAACGTTTTTAAAAAGTGCTTAAAGATGCTAATTTTTGATTTACGTTTTCAAAAGCCCTTAAAGGTGCTTTTTTTTTTTTAATTCGGGGCTTATAAAAAGTGCTTAATTTTCTATCTTTTAAAAAGAGATTTTTTTCTTTGCCGTGTCGATTGTCGTTCCAAATTACAAAAAATGCATGATTTTCACAATTACATCCATCTGCAATATTTATCAGAAACTAGTTATTTTAACATGATCATATAAAGTGTTTGAAAATGTTTTTGAATTTTATTGATTTTATGCTTATAAAATAAGAACTTTTGACGATAATTTTTATAGCTGCACAGATTATGATTTTTTAAAAATTCTAACTGACTGTGAGCCTAAAGATAATTTAAAAAAAACTTATATAAAGTAAAAGGTTTTCCATATTTTGAGTGTTTTCCCTTATTTGATGGTTATATGTGATCACCGTTTGATAACACTATCTGTGCTTAGTTTTACACGGTCCATTAAATCTGAAAGTGTCGAGAGTTTTCTTAAAAAAAGAACTCATTATCGGAATATGAATGTTACTAAAATTGAATCTTTTTTCATTACACTGTTAGAAATTATGGTAACATGTTTCGAAATATCTCTTACCAGAAACATATTATCTTAAATGCGTGATACAATGGAGCTTTTTAAACCATCATATCTCGTGACTGAAATATATTATCTCAAATGCACGATCAAAAGCGTTAAAGAAATTGGAATTATATTCTGAGAGCCAATAAATTTATTTGTTATCTCAAATTATGCACACATACTTTATAAAAAGTATTAAAAACATTAACCTCATACCAAAAAATAAATAAATATTTTTAAAATTATAATGAAAACAGTTTGGCTATTATTCACGACGTTTCATTTAAAAATATACTTCATTCATTACACTTACTTGAAATTATTTTCAAGTGTCATTTTTATCACATAAGTGACCCAAAAAGAATTTCAGCCAAAATAGACCTAGATATATGAAATAAACTATAGAAATAGCAGGAAATAAAACATGAACTTGACCACAAAATTGATAAAAAGAACCCGAGACCAGGATATAAAAAAAAACATATTAAAGTAGGGCATGAATGTATTAGTTGTATGAAACAGCAGTTTAAAAGATTATTTCTAGATATCGTAGTCAAAATTCTTGATGAATAGTGGTTTCAGTACATGTTATGATGGTCCAAAATAATTTGATGGTCACCATCAACACACATTTTCCTTTACGCTTTCATGGTTTTTGATATGCCGACAAACTTTCATCACTCCATGATGGAAAATGCTACTTTAATACACTATGATGGTTATCCATCAAGAAGAGCTCGATTCTCATGGACCAACAATCTATGATGATCCCTGATGGTTCTAACCATACATTTCCATGATGGTTTAATGAGAATTCTTGTTGGTTCTTAGGAATATACCATCAAAACATTTTGGTTTTTAATATTGGACCATCATAAATCAGTCCTACATTGGAATGATGGTTGTTCATGATCATTCCAACATTTGATTTTCGAGATACTATGGTGGAAATTCGTGATGGTACAACAATGCATTTTTATAATAATTATTGTTGGTTCAGCAAGAATATACCATCAAAATAATATTTTTAATGTTGTTATATCGAAAATCTGTCCGAATTCCTACGTTGCTTAGGATACTTCCAACATTTGATTTCTAAGATACTGTGATGGAAATTTCCGTCAAAACAAGTTTCTATTCTTATGTCGGACCATCATAAATCATTCCAAATTCCTACATTGGAGTGATGGTTACTTATTTTGGTTACCACCAAAAATATAATGATTTATGATGATAAAATTGATGGTTACCATCAAGGTCCATCAATGGAAAATAATCAAACATTTTTTAATTGGATACGTAGGTATGACATAGTGCTGAAGCCCAATGTCTCCAAGGGATCGCTGGAGGGTGAAGTTAGGATTGAGCTGATGGTCACTCAAGAGACGGACTACATTCTTCTCCATCAGAATGGTCTGAAAATCACACACACTGAATGCCCATCTGCAGCAGTGGATGAGGCATTTCCACACAAGAAGACCGACTTATGGGTGATTCGTTTCAACCAGACCATTCTTCCGGGAAACCACCTTCTCCACCTCAAGTTCAAGGGAAGTTTTTCACTCGATGGAATGGGTATCTACCACTACACCCACAGAATAACCGGAGAAAAACGGTGATTTATTATAATTTTGCTTTCTAAATAGACCGGAATAGGTACAAATTATTAGACGCACTAGAAGATTCGATGTAAAATTTGAATTATCAGGTGATACTATACAACAGTATTGTTTTTACGCGACTGAAACCGGTTTGCATTCATTTATGTTCGTGCATAGAATTCGGCCTGACTCTTTTCCGTATGCCAACTGGTCTGGCCTTAAAAACTCTTTTTGTGGTTAGGTCTTCGTCCATTCTGATAACGTGGCCTGCCCATTTAGTTCTTTGTCGTTTAATAAAGTTAGAATTAATTATTTTTAGTCCAGTTAATTGTACGTCAACTAAAGATTTATACCTCAATAAACGATAAGGATTTAGCAGCACGTTTCGAAAACCTCTGTTTAGCGGATTACTACCAGCTCTTACCCCCCCCCCTCACTTTTTGAGTGAATATGACCTAAGAAAGTCACTCGAGAAGTGAGGGGAGGATAAGAAAAAATCCCCCATCTTTCTTATCCCCCCCTCGGCCCAAGAAAGCTGCGGAAGAAGCAGATAGCTACTGAAGTAAGCAAAGATAGCTCCTTTTTAATACTAATATTTATTGAAAATACTATATACGCAACCTTCTTTTAAATATTAAAAATATCTGCCACTTTTTCCCTGAAGTTCTAGTAGGGGAGAGTGGGGTCAATTGTAACAGGGTACGATTGTAACAGAGCAAAAATTTCGAGTGTCTGGTTCTAGATTTGGTTCCTAGGTGACGCATAAGGTGTATTTAATAAATCTACATGTATACCCCTGCTTGCAACCATTTTTATGTACTTTTGAAAGAGTTACATCACAAAAGATATTTTCACTCTACGTAAGTACTTTTTTTGGTATTAGAATATTATATTGTAATAAAGTAATTTTGTTTAAACAAATAAAAATTATTAACCGAATATGTAAGTGAACACCTTAATTAACATTTAAAAAAAAAGGTTAGTATTGTTAATTAACTAGCATTGTTTATAACAAATAAAGCTGAAATGGTGTCTTGGGGACAATTGTAACCATAAGTAAAGGGACGAATGTAACAGCAGAAAATAAATATTCTTATGTTTACAAACCATTACTTAACTCTTTAAGAACCACCAATAGTTTCCTATATCATTTATATTATTTTGCATGTGCATTATTTTATTTGTCATCTTTCACAGCATAAATTAAAATTTTTAACCCCTTGAAGTTAAAAGTTTAACCCTTTAGGTCTTTGCTCATTATTATTTTTACTCCTAAAATATCACTACTATTTTGATCAATAAAACAATATATCACAACTATTATAATATGTATAATTAACTATGTTTTAGTTGAATTTATGAACTGTTACAATTGACCCCGTAAGTGGGGACAATTGAAACAAGTGCACTACTGTCAAAAATTGTTAATAACTAATATAATAACATTTAAAATAAGGTATTTATTTATTTTTTCTAGTAGAGGATAGTCTACTTTACTCGTCTGTCAATTAATACTAATAATATATTGGATTTTTTGTTAGTTAAAAATAGTTAAGTAAAAAATTTTACAATTGACACCACTCTCCCCTATATCTAAATTTTTCATAGACGTATGAAAAAGTCTGTTGGGTAAGGCCGAGTGATTTGACTTTTTCTGAAAAAAATCATTTTTATAAAATAAAAATTATATTTATATGATTTTTCAGGACAAGACTAAACAATGAATAGTTTGATTTAATCTGACAGTTTATTTACTTCGAATGTCTGGTCTCATCCCACTTTCCCCTACTTATTATACACTATCTGGTCAAAAGAATCCGGACACCCAGTGTTATGGAGCGTCCTGAGGCACATATTAATATGGCGTTGGTCCCTCTTTTTGCGTCGATGACAGCCTGCACACAAAGATTTTCCACCCGTAAAATGAAAAGTCAACGTTTTCCAAATAACAATAATTATAAGAACTTGCAGTCGGGACGGTTCAGGGTATAGAGCGTTCGCCCTCAACCTCAGCGCTGACTTTAAATATCCTCAGTGGTAGACGGATTCCCTTTCTATCCGTGGAAGGTTTTCTTCTCTCTATGTAACGCAAACTTCACAATACTTTTATTCAAGGCCAGGATAGCCTGGTCGGTAGGGCGCTGGGCCCATATCCAAGAGATCGTGGGTTCGATCCTCGCCGGCCGAAGACTCCCCGTGTAGTAAATGGTGACTGATGCACGTTAAATCTGTCGAGTCTCAAAGTCCTCCATGTTCCCATAACAAATCAATACCTCTGGGGGTACTGATCCAGGAGTTTCCTTGCCTTCTGGATTGGTTCAAAATTACAAGGCTACGGAGTTGAACATTAGTAGTCGTAAACCCATGAAATTGGGTCGGCTGTTCAACGACGGTTATAAAATAAAATAAAATACTTTTATTCAGGAGCTTAATTGTCTTCCATCAAAGGATTTGGCTGATCTAATTTGTCCCAAAGGTTCTTGATTGGGGCTCTGCAAAGGCAGTTTTTGAACACTGTACGAACCTCAATGGAAGAGAAATGGGCCGAAATATTACCATAGAGTGCAGCATTGTCCACATCTAAGAGTTCCAAACCACGAGAAACACCCCCACCACCATAACAATAGGGTATCCGGATATTTTTGGTTTGCATAGTGTAGAAAGTTTAATTCTCTTCGTTTATTCTTACTGAAGAAAAAATGTTTTTTAGAGCTTTGTTGGCCACTCAGTTTGAAGCCACCTATGCCAGGCGAGTCTTCCCATGCTTCGATGAGCCCGATTTCAAAGCTTCTTTCAAGATAAGCATCATTCACGACGAAAACTACACAGCAATCTCCAACATGCCTCAACAGGTATACAATTAAAGCATTTTGTTTGTTTTTACAGTTGTAGCACTTTGTAGTGTATCTACCACTACAAAAATATAATTCCAATTTACTAGTATATAAGACATGTTATTTTTATTCTATGGTGGGGTACCTCTTCATAGATGAAGGTTGACAGGGTTGATAAATACTCTCTCTCCACATTGGTGACCCGGACGTGATTTGGACACGTAACCTTCTGATCTGAAAACGCTTACGTCGATGGATGGTCCACTTTGAACAGTCGACTTGCTACTTGTGAGTGCAACATTATCCACCTTCTCGCTCTGTTGCTACTCAGTCTCAATCACACACAACGTTGGCCAGCATACACTCGACTGCTAACGTCAACACAGGAGCAACCACGACCGGGAGCTTAATACAGCTCTCACGATCAGAGAAAGGATGGTGATCTTAATACAGCTCTCCCGGCTTCTCACAAGAACAGCAATGAATCAACTAGTGATATCCGTTCATCGAATTCTCTCACAGCTATATTTTTGGTGGGGGACTACTATAGTGTATCTACCACTACAAAAATATAATTCCAATTCACTAGTATATAAGACATGTTAACTCGATTCTATGGTGGGGTGCCTTTCCATAAATGACGGCAGACATGGTCGATAACTACTCGCTCCCAACTTTTGAAATTTCTCTAAACATTCTTTTACTTCTGCTTGTGTGAGGTCGTACTGTGCGCAACGAAAAAAGACGGAACATCCAGAATAACTTAAAATCTAATGGACGGATCTTCACTCAATCTTAAACTTTCGAGGGGGTGATCTTAAATATGCCAATTAGTTAGAGCAAACGATATTTTAAGTTACGAAATCATACACAAAAACGTTCTTACTCTATATATTGAATAAAGTTAAGGGAGTTTGCCGTAATCCGAAAATATGGTCTCGATAGTTCGTTCAGAAAATCGGTCTTTAACTTAATTTTACTTTTTGCCCATTTCGCCATATGTCGAGAAAGTTTTCAGAAAGGATTCCAAAAATTTTGCACATAATTATAAAATCCAAAGACAATTCCATATAAAAAATAACTTTCAGAGTTCTGAAAATACAGAGGGAGTTATGAATTATCCCTTCTTTAAAAGTATTCATGATTTGTGAAAATAAAAAGTTGATTAAAACTGTAATTCACAAATGACGTGACTGTTTTGCGTGGTAAACTTTACGTTACAATTCGTTTTACGTTGTAAACACTTATAAGCTTGAAAATATGTAGGAAAATGGACAAGGAGTACATCACTTGATAATTAGCTCAAGAAGTAGTTAGCATCATTCAAAAAATAGCATGTGGGTTGCTCAGAAGCCTGCTGAAATGCAACTACATAGTTGAAATTTGAAGGCTATTCTTTTTCATAAATTCCGCAGTGGACTGATGGTACAGACAACACGGTTCCCAGTAGAACACCGATGACAAGCATCTTTGGCTGCGGTCAGTAAGCCGGTGGGTGTCCGCTTTAATTTTTTTTTTTCGTTAAACTGTTCTACCGTAAAGTGCTCGACTTCGATCGCTAGTCGTCGGGTTACTAAAGCAGATGAGCCATCCCCTATATAGAAGTCTTTGGATCATCCTCAGGGATGTTTCCCACCGTTGCCAATACCCCATTGTGCAGACGTAAATAAAGTGACTATCTATCTTATTCATGAATTTAACTCTATTTTTTCTTTGAAACTCTTGTTTGTTTTATAAAGAAAATTTATCCATTTATCTTTCTTTATTTATTTATCTCAAGATCTATATTTTCTTGTCCGTCGAAATTGACGAAAGACATTTGATAGCTCCTTGAAAAAACAGTTCCTAGTTTCAGATGCTATAATGATATTAGGTGTTAAAACATGAACTAGAACTGGTTAAAAACAAAATTAAAATATTAAAGCACGAACATAATTAAAACACAACTCTATTTGAAAAAAACTACCAATGATAACTATAAAAACTTAACTTTTTATTAATCTTAAACGTAATAGTTCTGCCAAAAAATAAATATCCAAACTGAAAAACATCGGTGGCGTATCTCGATCACTTAAAAAATACAAAAATAACGAAGGCGCAACTAGATCACCCATCGTTTTGTAATTAATTCTCGTTTTCAAATTCTAGAAAAATAAATGATCTATTTCACCGCTTTTTAAACATAAGGTTCCTTAACAAGTAAAATTATCTGGTTTTTCTTATTGCGTCACACAAGGTGTATTCCTAATTTTAAAAAAATTTTAGATTTGATTACTTTCACTTCGTTACTATTAACTGGTCCCATCAAAGCATTTTGAAAGTTTATGTTGGTTTCAGGGTGATTCATGATGATCCAACATCATTTGATGGTAACCCTCATCCAACATTTTCCATTATGCGCTCATGATTTAGTTATGCCAACAAACTCCCATCATTACAAGATGAAAAATGCTACTTTGATACTATGATGGTTAACCATCAAGATAAGTTTGATTTCCATGGACCAAAATCCATGATGGTTCCATCTATACATTTTCACGATGGTTTAATGGGAATTCTTGTTAGTTTTCAAGAATATACCATCAAAACAATTTTTTATGTTGGACCATTATAAATCAGTCCAAATTCTATGATTGTTCCGACATTTGATTTCTAAGAAACTGTGATGGAAATTTCTGATGGTTAAACATGAACAAACCATCAAAACAAGTTGCCGTTTTTATGCTGGACCCTCATATATCAGTCCGAATT
This sequence comes from Parasteatoda lunata, assembly GCA_949128135.1. Lineage (NCBI taxonomy): Eukaryota > Metazoa > Arthropoda > Arachnida > Araneae > Theridiidae > Parasteatoda > Parasteatoda lunata. Next base: position 4,743,847 of record OX421971.1, read on the forward strand.
CCTACATTGGGGAGATGGTCACTTATGTTGGTTACTATCAAAAATATAGTAGTTCATGATGGAATTATTAATGGTTACCATCAAGATTATGTTAATCCATCAATGCAAAACCGTTAAAAATATTTACTTGAGTTGTCATTTTTTTTGTAACTAAAACTGTTGAAAAAAAATTATTTGACATTTATTTCAGAGCAGAGAAGAAATGGGTGAAAATCTTGTGAAAACAGTGTTCCAAGAGTCCGTGAACATGTCTACATACCTCGTCTGTTTCGTTGTTTCGGACTTTGATTACTTGGAAACAGAATACAAGGGAAAACCCGTAAGTATTATCCCTTTTTGTGTTGGATCATAACACACTATCTTGCCAAAAGTATCAGGACACCCGGTGGTGGAAGCATAAGGATGTGGGGTTGTTTCTCGTGGTTTGGCTTTAGCTCGTTAGTTCCTGTGGTTGGAAACATGAGCTCTGAGATGTGGCAAAATTATTAGACGCGCTACAAGATACGATGTAAAATCTTCATGATCAGGGGATGCTATACAGCTTTATTGTTTTTACGCGACTGAAACCGGTTTGAACTTGTTTGTGTATCAATTGGTTAACATTGTATTGAAATACGTTAAATACCAATACAAATAGGAGGTATATGAAAACTAAAACCCATTCCATGTATGATTAAATATAAAAGAACTGTGCAAAATATGTCATTATTAAAACACTACAGTGCATCTAATAATTTTATCTAATTATTATATAATAAATATTCTATATTGATCTAATATATCGTCTAATTTATATTATATATCCTCTAATTTAACCAATTGATACACGAATGTAAACAAGTACAAGCAGATTTCAGTCTTGTAAAAACAATAAAGCTGTGTAGTATCACCTGATAATTAAGATTTTACATAGAATCTTACAGTGTGTCTAATAATTTCTCCAGGGACTGTATGTCGAAAATGCTGTACACCCAACTCTATAGGAATATTTCGTCCCTTTTTAGCAGCATTATTGTTCCTTTCACACATTGAGACTAGCACAGACATGGTTTGACGATATGGGTGTTCAAAAAGGCCTTCTCACATCCTCGATCCCTATAGAACACCTTTGGGACATGAAACACAGTGTTTCTCTTGAACACAGTTGAAAAGTGTGTGAACGCCATCAAATGCAAACCGAGACCCATTTTGGGTAATAATAAGCTACGTTCGAAATCTCAATAGTGGAGAAAAGAGATATTTTATTTACTTAAAAATAATATTGAAGTAATCACTGAGATAAATATTTAGATTTAAAACGTTTCTTATAAAAAGCTTAAAAAGAGGCTACAAAAAAAGAATTTAATAAGGAAGAATTCATAGAAACATATATTAAATAAATAATCCCAAGAAGTTGTTATTTGATTAAAAACTTCACTTTGCTTCAAAAATATGTAAATGTTTCGAGCTCTTAAAATCAAGCGCCCATCTACCAGATATTAAAGAGAAGAAGTGATTTATAAAAGGAAAAATTGAAAATTAAAGGTGAGAAACAAGGCAGATAGAGATAAAACGATGAAAAACAGAAAAAAACACAGTGATTGAAAGGGGTGAAATACATTTGGAGGTGTGAGAATAATGTTGTTATCAGAAAAGTCATATGAATAAAATAAAATCAAGGGCAACAGGATTTGACGGAGGTGGAAACGATTTGTCTAAAATCAATTAATGCCCAAGATTCCAACAATGTGCAGCAATCTCGTATTCGTGAAAACAGACATTTTAAAGCAAGCCTGGTTTTTCGAAGCTCGAGGTTGCAGGCCTATGGACAAAATGGATATTTGCTTGCAATTTTACAACGAACGAGAGAAAAAAAAGTTCTCTGTAAGAAGGAATATTAAAATAAAGAAAAAAAGGGGATGGAATTATAAGACAATAAGGGATAAAATGAGGGATGAATTATAAGACAATAATGTTCTGTAATAAATGAAAATGTCTTATATTTAAACTTTTTTTTTTCCATTCCTACTATTAGTTCACACTCTCCCTATACTACCCTCTTCTACTTCTACCTATCTTTTTTTCATTCTGCGCATTTTAAAAGAGGGCGTTGTTTTTCTTTTGGTTTTAGTGATTCCTTTTCATTTGGTTTGCTTTAGAGTTTGCTGTCTGACCTTGTTTATGTGAGTTTTTATTTTCTGTTGATTTTTATTTTCTGAATAATTTGTTTTTGATGAGATGTATGAGTTTCTTTTCTGTATTAGTTTTATGTCTTGCTTGATTTTCTCCTGGACTTTTAAACAAAACCTTCCGGGTACTGAGGAAGGTTTTTAGGCTTTTGCCTTCTTCCTCAATAGAAAAGGTTTTGTTTTTTGGCCACTGGGGCCGGTACCCCCTGAAGACGTCGGCTTCAGTGGTCATATTTTTAATTTTGTTCTTTTCTACATTTTTTTCTATTTTTATTCTCTCTTTTTTTTGAAAATTCTGCTGCTTTTTAGCGCATTTTTTTAAAAGAAGTTTTGTTCATTTTGTTTTGATATTAATTGTACTCTTTTAGTATTATTCACACTCTCCCTATATCTTGTTCGAAATGTCAATCGCTAAAAAATACTTTTTATTCATTCACTCAAGTTCAAATACATGCTTTTGAACTTGTAGTGGATAACACTTGATGTCAATACACTTTTTACAAATATTAATTCAACAATTAAATATAATATTTGAACAAAAACGAAATGGAATTTTCTGATTGGTAAAGCGTTCGTCGTTCTTTTAAATTTTTCTATAAGCGATTCAGTCACATATTTTAAAGATAACATCAGTCATAATTTCTAACTTATAGCTTTATTTGACCAATAAAAATAGTTCATATTCAAATATTTAATTTTATATTCGCTGTGTCAGATAAATTCAATAAACATTACGTGGTAGCACATGGCGTCCACGTCACTAAAATTATACTTTTATAGTTGTCTGATACCACACACCTACTATTAGTTCACACTCTCCCTATATTTTGTTTAAATTTTCAATCGTTAATAAAATTCTTTTTATTCATCCACTCAAGTTCAAATACATTTTTATTTGAACTTCCAACTGATGTTAATACAGTTTTTTCAAGTAATAATTCATTAATAAAGTTTAATTAACTAATTTTAGTTTTATTACGGAGAAACATTTTAATTATTTAATAAAAAGTAACTAAAACAAAAATTAACTGTAGTAGGAATTGACTTTAAAAAAATTTTTATATTGTTTATAACATTACTCATTTAAACAATACAAAAGATTATTTCTTTTGTGGAGGCATTTTTAACTCAACATACAATATTTTAAATATTTTGTCATAATACTTTGGTATAATAAATTAAGAGAATTTATAGACTTGGTCATTTATCTCCAGAATTACTGGACCGATTTTAATGAAAATTGTTATGCACAATTGTTATTGTTATGTAAAGCTCTTATATAGCAAGACGGAAAAGAGCAAAAACTGGTACGAAAGAAATTTTATTTTAGCTTTTTTGTCGAGCAAAATAAAATATCTGTAACTATCAAGATTTCTTTTATAGTTTTCAGATACATGTAAAATTGCTTCTTTTCTAAACTAAAGTAGATATTGTTGGATAGTTTTTAAAGAAAATAAGCAAACTTCTGCCGAAAACTAGCAATAACTGAAATGGTTTTAATACCAGCCTTTCCGTCTCGCTATCACCCCTGACATGCATTGGTACAATACAAAACCATTCAACTACACTCGTTGGAGTCGGAAGGTATGAAATTGCCACAGGAAATGATTTCAAGTATGAAATGTTTATTCTGCAACCGCTGTTTCATACCTTCCAACGACGCGCGATAATGAGTGTGTGTGTGTGTATTACAACTGTTAAATGGTTATTTGTTTTGTTTTGTATACAAGATCGAATTTCATTAAAATCAGTTTAGTAGTTCCAGAGATAATCGACCCATTCTGTAAATTCTCCTAATTGCTTACACCAGTGTACATCGTTATCTATATTAGTAAGAATTTGATTGTAGGTGAGGGCCTATGCACCCCCCGACAGAATACAGGAAGCTGACCGTAGTCTTAAGTTAACTGTCAAGTTCTTAGAGATACTGGAAGATTTCTTCGATGTACCCTACCACCTTCCCAAGCTTGGTAATTTATTTCATCTTAAAAACCAACTTTAAACACCTTTCCATTTTCATGTTTAAACGCTCAACTGGAATACCAGTAAAACACCAAAAGTATAGTTTGTCTACGATAAGAACTCCCCCAAGAATACCGCAAGTTATTGGGTCTTTTCACTGTAGGATTATGTCACATGTACATTTAATGTAAAGTGACAAATTAATCTTTACTTTTACTTAAGCCTTTAATTTTGCTCTAAAACTTATTTCCTTTTTTCTTCAATATAGCTTTTATTTTTACTTTTAACCTTTCTGGTTGACCTTGGTCAACGTGGTCTTTGAACTTCCTGTGGGGAAAGTTTACCCCTCTTTTTTTTCCACGCCTTTCTGTTTTACTTTTTTTTTAGGGGGGCTAACGAACCAATCTCTTTCCTTTAATTTTCAAACTCTCCTCCTCTTTAAGTTTAATTGGCTGTAATTTTTCTGGTCCAACACCAAGTTAACGAATTTTAAAATCACTTTTTTTTTTTTTCTTTTGTGCTTCCTTCTGGCTAGTTCCTTTTTCCGAGATGCGGACTTCGGGTCCGTATCGAGGGATTCCTTTTTACATGTTTTTTTTAACCTTCATTTTTTATTAAATCCATAACAGTAATTAATTTCTAAAAATTAAAAATCAACATTTAATCCTTTATGTTTCGTTAACATTAAAATCCTCTCGAACTTAATCTTTCTTTCCATATTTATTTTAAAAGTTAAATATCTCGTTCCTTTAATTTTTACTTTTATGCTTGACGTAAATTCTCTTGTCACCCATTTCTTTTTTTAAAAGATATTTCTTGTGCTACAAAAAAAAATGTGTTGAAAGATATACATTGTTTTTGAAATAAATAAAATAAGTAGAGTTACAAAACTAAATGTTTAAAAAAATGTTTTACGAAAATAAATGTTCAGCTGAAGAGAAAGATTTGTGTGTTTTTTTAGTAATTCCTTCATAGCCAATAGTTATTACCTGTTTCCTCCTGTATGTGGTGAGTAAATTTTTTAATTATTGTTATGGGCATGCATAAATGTGAATTTGGAAACGTCAGCTTACTGCTTTAACATATATTTATACATATCTGGATATAGCATGTCATTATTTTAATTATCTTCTAATTTTGATTAATTCTTAGTTTTCACCCTTATTCTAAATTTGGTGATACCAATTTATCCAAACCTCACACTTTGTGACCCTTTGGACCTATTGGGTTATTGTTATACCACATTAGCATTGTACTACCACTTTCCTTAACGATTACATTCCCGTTAATGTAATACCCTTTTATAATTTTCGGCCTTAAGTTGTTTTTTATGACATTTCATTCATTTAACTATCTTTTTCATGACTATATCCAAATACAATCTCAAATACAAGTACTATATACAAATGATTTCAATTTAGCAATATTAATACATTAAATTACCTCACTTTATTCGCACCAAACAACCACATATAGTATTAATTAACTCTAACAAATGGTGCCGTTGTGTCGTGAGGTTATTTTTTAAAAATGATGTAACTAATTAAATTTATTAATGAACAATACTTGTTCTAATTTGAATTTTTCTCTATTTGTTTTTATATTTGATTTGGTAGAGATAAAATTGATATATATATATTTATAAGAATATCTTAATATAATTTCAAACTGTTTATTGAATTATATCTGTGTACCTAACTGTTTAAATAATGTTAATATAATAACAAAAAGGATTTATTTTGTATTAATGTTTAACCTAAAAAAAAAGGTAGTTTAAAAAAAAATTAGTAACTATCAACTATAATGTATATTTATTAATATTGCTAATCCTTTTAAAAGAGGTGCTTTGGTTATAATTTTTTTTACACATTCTAATAAGTTATGTGTTTTGTTCCATTATTCTACATTTAAAAAATGTATCTCTGAATTAAATTAATAAAAGTTTCTTTAGATGGACTAAGTCCCAATTTTTATAAGGTTTGTTGTATGCTGGCCATACAAAACTGAAGAGACGTCTTCAGTAAGTTTTTCAAAATTGCTTCTTTATCCATCATTTGGATTCCTTTTTTTAAAAACAATTCAAAGTTTTCTCACAGTATTTTAATTGTTTTTCTATCTGAATGTTAATTTGTTTTATAAATGTATATATATAAAGAAATAATTAATAAATAAATAAATACTATACCATTACATTTCATGACTGAAAAAAAAATTTCATGACTGTTATTTTGGTTGAATTAGTTCTTTTGGTCAATTTTTTAGCTTTTTTTCTTCCAAAAAAAAAAAAAAAAAAAAAAAATGTTTTCTTCTCTCCAATTTCTATTATTTAATGTTCTCAATTTTGCGAGTGAATGTTTTTAAAGATTTGCCAGTGAATGTTTTTAAAGATTTGATTGATTGGGTTACGATTTTCATTATTGAGTGTCTGATAATTTAATGTTTTATTTGAATTATTACAAAAAAAAAAAAAAAAAAAAAAAAACAATATTTGGGATAGTGTAGGTCCTGAATTTGCTTGAGGTAATACTTGAGCGCATCATTTCGTTTGGGATAAATTTTCAAATTATTTGGGATAAAACTAATGTCCTGAATTGCGTCTGGTAATACAGATGCCACAAAATTTTATTTGGGATTACTTTATTAATCTAATTGGGATAAAATATGTCCTGATTTGCTCTGGGTAATACTTGAGCTCAACGATTTTTCGGGAATGATTTTTTAAGAGGTTCTTCCCGATGTTTAATTTGGTTAATAAGATAGTATAAAAGTAGTACAGTGCGTCACTGCAAAAGCCCAGGTTCAAACCCTGGTCCACTGTTAATTAGGTTATATTCGGGAATTTTCCTCTTATTGTTTTGCTGGTAAATTTAAGCCAGAATTTTTTTTATTTTTTTATTTTCCCCTGGTCAAAATAGAACCAGAAGTGAATTATTTTTATTTTTCCTGATCAAAAATGAATCAGAAGGTTATTCCTGGTCAAAGAAGCCAGATGATAAATTATGATTTCCTGGTCAAAGAACCAGATGATATAAAAAATAAAAAAAATGATTCAGGTGAATTATTAAATAATTGAATTGTTTTGATACTCTATGGCAAAAATCATTTACGTAACCTGTTGAATCCTGGTTGAATAATTTGAAAATATATATATTATACTTACTAATGTACATGACTTTTATAATTTACATTCATTGTTAATTTAAAATTAATAATAATTAAGCATCTTTTGAGGTAAAAAAAAAATTTTTTGCTTTGTTTGAGAACATTCTTTCATTAGATAAGTGGTTTTTTTTTTTTTTTTTAAAAAAGAAAGAAAGGAAAAGAAAAGGAGTTACATGAATTATTGAATATTTTCTTTCCTAAAACAATTTTGTTTTTTACAATCAAATTCTTCAAAATTGTGTTGTTATAATAGTACGTAATTATTATCATGTCTTTCATAATTAAGAGTGCTGTAATTAATTAATCACTAATTTTATAAACGAATAAATAATACAAAAGGTCACATGTTAAACTATTAAAATATAATTATACAAGATTCTTTTATGCATTTTCCTACTCAATTAATATATATATGGTGTACACTAAATCTTATAATGCATCATCAAATATATTTGAAATAATAATAATAATTTCAATTTTTAATAAATTAATATCACTACCAATAATATATATATATTTTTTTAACTGTGTTTATCATTAGTTGTTCAGAATCCTTATAAATGAGTTTACTATGAATCATAGTGAATGTATTTAACCATACACTCTGTCTTTATAGATAATTTTTAATATACTTTCAAATCAATTTCTTATTTTTTAATCTTATGTTGTATTGAAGTTAAAGACTAGACGTTTTATAATTTTCTTCATTGGTTTGATACTCAATAATCCATTGATTTAACATAAATTGCATTAATTTTATTAATGTATATACAGTTGATTTAAGCAAATCTTATCATTGGTATATTTCTCGATTATGTTCATTGAATATCAGTGCTATATTTACTAGATAGATATTTCTTTAAATATCTCGAAGTGGATAACTATTTTGTAATTGTCAAGATTTCTCATTTTATCACAATTCCAGATCATGATAAAAATGTTTTTCTTATTAAGCATATTTGTGTGAATATGGACAATTTCGTAATGAATTTTAAAACAAATTAATTCTGCTCAACTTTTTGTGAAAATACTTGGATGATAAATGCTGCAAAGAAATGCTTTATCTTGTTAACCCTCATCATTACATGTTCTGAGGATTTCAAAAAGAATAATCCCCCCCCCCATAAAGAACTTTTGAATCCCCACGTTGGACTTGCCTTTCTGGACTCAAGGATGAGTCTTCAAGGACACTGTCTCTTGAAACTTGATGATAAGGTCAAGATATGAAGGTGATAAGCGCTACAGGGGGTGGCCAGTTGAAATCCCACCACCTACTCTTGTATGCATGGGCAATTTTATTGCCTCTTCCAGGACAGGATGTTGCAAAATCCCTGGTTTCCAGTTTCTACATCCTAGCAGTTTCGTTAATTGGGGAAAACAGGTGCAGATGGGAAACCCTTCCCCACAATGTCCAGAAATGAAGAAGTCCTGTGGAGGAAAGGATCAAATGTCAAGAAAACGTCGTGCTTCTGTGTGAGGCCACCTGCAGCCTCAGAATTGACCATCAGAACACTCTTTATTGCCTTCAGAAAAATAAAAAAAAGACAGTGACAAGATAATTTTCACCCCACTTTCTCAAAAAGGGAGATCTCTTATCTTCTTTTGTGGAACACTTTAGCTTTTGAAAAATAGATATCACACATTAACCTATTATCACATCATTGATTTGAGGGAACATTTTATAATTATTTTATTTCCCGTTGCTAAGCAACATACAATGTTTGCTTAAATACTCATTTGAGTTTTTTAATCTACAATACTTGTAATTCTAACTTGCAATTTAACTAATTGCGACCATCAGTAATTAAGAATAGAAGTGTATTTATTATGTTCAAGTGTATTTATTATGTTCAATGGGTTTTATACATCATTTGTGAAACCATTCATGAATATCAGAATAATTTTTAAATTATTTTAAGCTCTTAGTTTTGTGTCAGCAATTTGAAAGTTATATTGCTAATTAAAAAAAAAAATTTTCTCCAATCCTTTTATCACAATGTCTAATTCATTTTTTTAGAGTGTATGGTTAACATAGTTCTGTTTAACGTATTTTTGGTTAACATATTTAATGGTCAATGAATTTAATATAGTATCATCTCAAACATAGTGCGTTCTTTGCGACATTTCCAATCAAAATTTCATAATTATGTTGACATTACTAATTGACAATGTATTTATTTATGGCTAAATGCAATCGAATTTTACTTTTGATTCCAGTTTAACTTCATTATTTCTTCCTTAATGTCATTTTGATTGACAATCATTAGTATTTGTATTTACATACGTTTTGTTTTATTTGGCCTTATTCGTTTTTTTTTCCTCGCTTTAGTTGCGTCACAATAGGTTTGAGATGAAATTCATATATTACAATTTCTTTAAACTTTTACTGATGTTTCCAATTTGTTGCCCTTAACAATATTTGCTCACCATATTATCTTTTGTTATTAGTGTTGCTTTAAATTGTGTTTTTTTGTGTTTATACGAACTGTCACTGCTGTTTTTGTGTTTTTTTCTTTCCAGTATGGGGAAGATGTAATTTGCGAATCTTGATCGCCTGTAACAATTCTTATCTGCAATTCAGAGCTGTGTACAGAAATGGGTGACACTTTTTCCAATTTTTATCTTTTTTCTTTTTTAATGCTAAGTTTTGAATTTTATTTTAAGTTTATTTCAATTTTTTTGGTTACTTGTACTTCAAGAAATTTTTTTTCTTCAAACTTTTCGAAACATTTTCACTTTTGAGGAAAATTCTTATATTTTGATTTTTACTTCACTTTTATTTGAAATAAAATTTTCTCGCGATGACGAAAATTTTATAAAAATTTCCGGTCTGTCCGGGTATTGTCACATGTACATTTAATGTAAAGTGACAAATTAATCTTTACTTTTACTTAAGCCTTTAATTTTGCTCTAAAACTTATTTCCTTTTTTCTTCAATATAGCTTTTATTTTTACTTTTAACCTTTCTGGTTGACCTTGGTCAACGTGGTCTTTGAACTTCCTGTGGGGAAAGTTTACCCCTCTTTTTTTTCCACGCCTTTCTGTTTTACTTTTTTTTTAGGGGGGCTAACGAACCAATCTCTTTCCTTTAATTTTCAAACTCTCCTCCTCTTTAAGTTTAATTGGCTGTAATTTTTCTGGTCCAACACCAAGTTAACGAATTTTAAAATCACTTTTTTTTTTTCTCTTTTGTGCTTCCTTCTGGCTAGTTCCTTTTTCCGAGATGCGGACTTCGGGTCCGTATCGAGGGATTCCTTTTTACATGTTTTTTTTAACCTTCATTTTTTATTAAATCCATAACAGTAATTAATTTCTAAAAATTAAAAATCAACATTTAATCCTTTATGTTTCGTTAACATTAAAATCCTCTCGAACTTAATCTTTCTTTCCATATTTATTTTAAAAGTTAAATATCTCGTTCCTTTAATTTTTACTTTTATGCTTGACGTAAATTCTCTTGTCACCCATTTCTTTTTTTAAAAGATATTTCTTGTGCTACAAAAAAAAATGTGTTGAAAGATATACATTGTTTTTGAAATAAATAAAATAAGTAGAGTTACAAAACTAAATGTTTAAAAAAATGTTTTACGAAAATAAATGTTCAGCTGAAGAGAAAGATTTGTGTGTTTTTTTAGTAATTCCTTCATAGCCAATAGTTATTACCTGTTTCCTCCTGTATGTGGTGAGTAAATTTTTTAATTATTGTTATGGGCATGCATAAATGTGAATTTGGAAACGTCAGCTTACTGCTTTAACATATATTTATACATATCTGGATATAGCATGTCATTATTTTAATTATCTTCTAATTTTGATTAATTCTTAGTTTTCACCCTTATTCTAAATTTGGTGATACCAATTTATCCAAACCTCACACTTTGTGACCCTTTGGACCTATTGGGTTATTGTTATACCACATTAGCATTGTACTACCACTTTCCTTAACGATTACATTCCCGTTAATGTAATACCCTTTTATAATTTTCGGCCTTAAGTTGTTTTTTATGACATTTCATTCATTTAACTATCTTTTTCATGACTATATCCAAATACAATCTCAAATACAAGTACTATATACAAATGATTTCAATTTAGCAATATTAATACATTAAATTACCTCACTTTATTCGCACCAAACAACCACATATAGTATTAATTAACTCTAACAAATGGTGCCGTTGTGTCGTGAGGTTATTTTTTAAAAATGATGTAACTAATTAAATTTATTAATGAACAATACTTGTTCTAATTTGAATTTTTCTCTATTTGTTTTTATATTTGATTTGGTAGAGATAAAATTGATATATATATATTTATAAGAATATCTTAATATAATTTCAAACTGTTTATTGAATTATATCTGTGTACCTAACTGTTTAAATAATGTTAATATAATAACAAAAAGGATTTATTTTGTATTAATGTTTAACCTAAAAAAAAAGGTAGTTTAAAAAAAAATTAGTAACTATCAACTATAATGTATATTTATTAATATTGCTAATCCTTTTAAAAGAGGTGCTTTGGTTATAATTTTTTTTACACATTCTAATAAGTTATGTGTTTTGTTCCATTATTCTACATTTAAAAAATGTATCTCTGAATTAAATTAATAAAAGTTTCTTTAGATGGACTAAGTCCCAATTTTTATAAGGTTTGTTGTATGCTGGCCATACAAAACTGAAGAGACGTCTTCAGTAAGTTTTTCAAAATTGCTTCTTTATCCATCATTTGGATTCCTTTTTTTAAAAACAATTCAAAGTTTTCTCACAGTATTTTAATTGTTTTTCTATCTGAATGTTAATTTGTTTTATAAATGTATATATATAAAGAAATAATTAATAAATAAATAAATACTATACCATTACATTTCATGACTGAAAAAAAAATTTCATGACTGTTATTTTGGTTGAATTAGTTCTTTTGGTCAATTTTTTAGCTTTTTTTCTTCCAAAAAAAAAAAAAAAAAAAAAAATGTTTTCTTCTCTCCAATTTCTATTATTTAATGTTCTCAATTTTGCGAGTGAATGTTTTTAAAGATTTGCCAGTGAATGTTTTTAAAGATTTGATTGATTGGGTTACGATTTTCATTATTGAGTGTCTGATAATTTAATGTTTTATTTGAATTATTACAAAAAAAAAAAAAAAAAAAAAAAAAACAATATTTGGGATAGTGTAGGTCCTGAATTTGCTTGAGGTAATACTTGAGCGCATCATTTCGTTTGGGATAAATTTTCAAATTATTTGGGATAAAACTAATGTCCTGAATTGCGTCTGGTAATACAGATGCCACAAAATTTTATTTGGGATTACTTTATTAATCTAATTGGGATAAAATATGTCCTGATTTGCTCTGGGTAATACTTGAGCTCAACGATTTTTCGGGAATGATTTTTTAAGAGGTTCTTCCCGATGTTTAATTTGGTTAATAAGATAGTATAAAAGTAGTACAGTGCGTCACTGCAAAAGCCCAGGTTCAAACCCTGGTCCACTGTTAATTAGGTTATATTCGGGAATTTTCCTCTTATTGTTTTGCTGGTAAATTTAAGCCAGAATTTTTTTTATTTTTTTATTTTCCCCTGGTCAAAATAGAACCAGAAGTGAATTATTTTTATTTTTCCTGATCAAAAATGAATCAGAAGGTTATTCCTGGTCAAAGAAGCCAGATGATAAATTATGATTTCCTGGTCAAAGAACCAGATGATATAAAAAATAAAAAAAATGATTCAGGTGAATTATTAAATAATTGAATTGTTTTGATACTCTATGGCAAAAATCATTTACGTAACCTGTTGAATCCTGGTTGAATAATTTGAAAATATATATATTATACTTACTAATGTACATGACTTTTATAATTTACATTCATTGTTAATTTAAAATTAATAATAATTAAGTATCTTTTGAGGTAAAAAAAAAATTTTTTGCTTTGTTTGAGAACATTCTTTCATTAGATAAGTGGTTTGTTTTTTTTTTTTTAAAAAAGAAAGAAAGGAAAAGAAAAGGAGTTACATGAATTATTGAATATTTTCTTTCCTAAAACAATTTTGTTTTTTACAATCAAATTCTTCAAAATTGTGTTGTTATAATAGTACGTAATTATTATCATGTCTTTCATAATTAAGAGTGCTGTAATTAATTAATCACTAATTTTATAAACGAATAAATAATACAAAAGGTCACATGTTAAACTATTAAAATATAATTATACAAGATTCTTTTATGCATTTTCCTACTCAATTAATATATATATGGTGTACACTAAATCTTATAATGCATCATCAAATATATTTGAAATAATAATAATAATTTCAATTTTTAATAAATTAATATCACTACCAATAATATATATATATTTTTTTAACTGTGTTTATCATTAGTTGTTCAGAATCCTTATAAATGAGTTTACTATGAATCATAGTGAATGTATTTAACCATACACTCTGTCTTTATAGATAATTTTTAATATACTTTCAAATCAATTTCTTATTTTTTAATCTTATGTTGTATTGAAGTTAAAGACTAGACGTTTTATAATTTTCTTCATTGGTTTGATACTCAATAATCCATTGATTTAACATAAATTGCATTAATTTTATTAATGTATATACAGTTGATTTAAGCAAATCTTATCATTGGTATATTTCTCGATTATGTTCATTGAATATCAGTGCTATATTTACTAGATAGATATTTCTTTAAATATCTCGAAGTGGATAACTATTTTGTAATTGTCAAGATTTCTCATTTTATCACAATTCCAGATCATGATAAAAATGTTTTTCTTATTAAGCATATTTGTGTGAATATGGACAATTTCGTAATGAATTTTAAAACAAATTAATTCTGCTCAACTTTTTGTGAAAATACTTGGATGATAAATGCTGCAAAGAAATGCTTTATCTTGTTAACCCTCATCATTACATGTTCTGAGGATTTCAAAAAGAATAATCCCCCCCCCCCCATAAAGAACTTTTGAATCCCCACGTTGGACTTGCCTTTCTGGACTCAAGGATGAGTCTTCAAGGACACTGTCTCTTGAAACTTGATGATAAGGTCAAGATATGAAGGTGATAAGCGCTACAGGGGGTGGCCAGTTGAAATCCCACCACCTACTCTTGTATGCATGGGCAATTTTATTGCCTCTTCCAGGACAGGATGTTGCAAAATCCCTGGTTTCCAGTTTCTACATCCTAGCAGTTTCGTTAATTGGGGAAAACAGGTGCAGATGGGAAACCCTTCCCCACAATGTCCAGAAATGAAGAAGTCCTGTGGAGGAAAGGATCAAATGTCAAGAAAACGTCCTGCTTCTGTGTGAGGCCACCTGCAGCCTCAGAATTGACCATCAGAACACTCTTTATTGCCTTCAGAAAAATAAAAAAAAGACAGTGACAAGATAATTTTCACCCCACTTTCTCAAAAAGGGAGATCTCTTATCTTCTTTTGTGGAACACTTTAGCTTTTGAAAAATAGATATCACACATTAACCTATTATCACATCATTGATTTGAGGGAACATTTTATAATTATTTTATTTCCCGTTGCTAAGCAACATACAATGTTTGCTTAAATACTCATTTGAGTTTTTTAATCTACAATACTTGTAATTCTAACTTGCAATTTAACTAATTGCGACCATCAGTAATTAAGAATAGAAGTGTATTTATTATGTTCAAGTGTATTTATTATGTTCAATGGGTTTTATACATCATTTGTGAAACCATTCATGAATATCAGAATAATTTTTAAATTATTTTAAGCTCTTAGTTTTGTGTCAGCAATTTGAAAGTTATATTGCTAATTAAAAAAAAAAATTTTCTCCAATCCTTTTATCACAATGTCTAATTCATTTTTTTAGAGTGTATGGTTAACATAGTTCTGTTTAACGTATTTTTGGTTAACATATTTAATGGTCAATGAATTTAATATAGTATCATCTCAAACATAGTGCGTTCTTTGCGACATTTCCAATCAAAATTTCATAATTATGTTGACATTACTAATTGACAATGTATTTATTTATGGCTAAATGCAATCGAATTTTACTTTTGATTCCAGTTTAACTTCATTATTTCTTCCTTAATGTCATTTTGATTGACAATCATTAGTATTTGTATTTACATACGTTTTGTTTTATTTGGCCTTATTCGTTTTTTTTTCCTCGCTTTAGTTGCGTCACAATAGGTTTGAGATGAAATTCATATATTACAATTTCTTTAAACTTTTACTGATGTTTCCAATTTGTTGCCCTTAACAATATTTGCTCACCATATTATCTTTTGTTATTAGTGTTGCTTTAAATTGTGTTTTTTTGTGTTTATACGAACTGTCACTGCTGTTTTTGTGTTTTTTTCTTTCCAGTATGGGGAAGATGTAATTTGCGAATCTTGATCGCCTGTAACAATTCTTATCTGCAATTCAGAGCTGTGTACAGAAATGGGTGACACTTTTTCCAATTTTTATCTTTTTTCTTTTTTAATGCTAAGTTTTGAATTTTATTTTAAGTTTATTTCAATTTTTTTGGTTACTTGTACTTCAAGAAATTTTTTTTCTTCAAACTTTTCGAAACATTTTCACTTTTGAGGAAAATTCTTATATTTTGATTTTTACTTCACTTTTATTTGAAATAAAATTTTCTCGCGATGACGAAAATTTTATAAAAATTTCCGGTCTGTCCGGGTATTGTCACATGTACATTTAATGTAAAGTGACAAATTAATCTTTACTTTTACTTAAGCCTTTAATTTTGCTCTAAAACTTATTTCCTTTTTTCTTCAATATAGCTTTTATTTTTACTTTTAACCTTTCTGGTTGACCTTGGTCAACGTGGTCTTTGAACTTCCTGTGGGGAAAGTTTACCCCTCTTTTTTTTCCACGCCTTTCTGTTTTACTTTTTTTTTAGGGGGGCTAACGAACCAATCTCTTTCCTTTAATTTTCAAACTCTCCTCCTCTTTAAGTTTAATTGGCTGTAATTTTTCTGGTCCAACACCAAGTTAACGAATTTTAAAATCACTTTTTTTTTTTCTCTTTTGTGCTTCCTTCTGGCTAGTTCCTTTTTCCGAGATGCGGACTTCGGGTCCGTATCGAGGGATTCCTTTTTACATGTTTTTTTTAACCTTCATTTTTTATTAAATCCATAACAGTAATTAATTTCTAAAAATTAAAAATCAACATTTAATCCTTTATGTTTCGTTAACATTAAAATCCTCTCGAACTTAATCTTTCTTTCCATATTTATTTTAAAAGTTAAATATCTCGTTCCTTTAATTTTTACTTTTATGCTTGACGTAAATTCTCTTGTCACCCATTTCTTTTTTTAAAAGATATTTCTTGTGCTACAAAAAAAAATGTGTTGAAAGATATACATTGTTTTTGAAATAAATAAAATAAGTAGAGTTACAAAACTAAATGTTTAAAAAAATGTTTTACGAAAATAAATGTTCAGCTGAAGAGAAAGATTTGTGTGTTTTTTTAGTAATTCCTTCATAGCCAATAGTTATTACCTGTTTCCTCCTGTATGTGGTGAGTAAATTTTTTAATTATTGTTATGGGCATGCATAAATGTGAATTTGGAAACGTCAGCTTACTGCTTTAACATATATTTATACATATCTGGATATAGCATGTCATTATTTTAATTATCTTCTAATTTTGATTAATTCTTAGTTTTCACCCTTATTCTAAATTTGGTGATACCAATTTATCCAAACCTCACACTTTGTGACCCTTTGGACCTATTGGGTTATTGTTATACCACATTAGCATTGTACTACCACTTTCCTTAACGATTACATTCCCGTTAATGTAATACCCTTTTATAATTTTCGGCCTTAAGTTGTTTTTTATGACATTTCATTCATTTAACTATCTTTTTCATGACTATATCCAAATACAATCTCAAATACAAGTACTATATACAAATGATTTCAATTTAGCAATATTAATACATTAAATTACCTCACTTTATTCGCACCAAACAACCACATATAGTATTAATTAACTCTAACAGATTAGAAATATATTCCCTTTCTATCGCCGATCCAATGTCCTAAACAATGATTCCACACCCCTACTTGAAATAGTTATATATCATCACCACCATAGTTGGCTACCATAGTCACCGCCAGACGAATGGCTAGAGGAGTTCATACTTTAAGGCAAACTATACTAGGGTGGAATAAAAAAAAGTATTCAATAATTTAAAAGCTCTCAAAAGTATTATATCACACGTCATCATCTTCATTCCCCGCAAAAGCCTTAAAATGTATAGTATTTTTAAAAAAAACCATCACATTTTTGTAAACTTTTCGAATTTTTAAAAATTGTCATATAAAAACAAATTACCAATCAAAAGTTGCGCATTTAATGAAATAGTAATCATGAATTGTTTCAGAAATATTTCCTATCCATACAAGGGTCATAAAAATTATAAAATTTTATAAAGTTTTAAAAAAAAATTACCGAATTCTTAAATCAAATCGTTGGAAGAAAATAAAAATACTTTACGAATGTTGTGTGCAATTGTTTTCTGATTTATTTTCCTATTTTCTCAGTTTAAAAAAAATAGGAGTGTTATTTTCTTTTACCTTTTTTCAGTAAGTTCACACTCTCTTAATATCTTGTTCAAATATTCAGTCTGTAATAAAATACTTTTTATTCATCCACTCAAGTTCAAATACATTTTTATTAAACTTGCAGTGGATGATACTTGATGTTAATACAGTTTTGTCAAGTATTAACGCGTTAATTAAATTAAATTAATTATAGTTTTATATGGGAGAGAAATTTTAATTATTTAATAAAAAGTAACCAAAATTTAAAAAAAAAATTATTGATCTAAGTAAGAATTTACTGCAATTTATTTTTTATATTACTTGTTATCTAATGAGCTTAAACATTCCCTTGTTTTTTAAGAAATTTCAAAACTATGACTAAATCAATACTTAAAAATAACTCATTTTTGAACTATATTTAGTTTCAAAAAATATCATCGCTAACAGTTAACGGTCACATACATTCCTTCAAAATTTTATTAGATAACGATAAAATGAAATTACAGCAACTCCCAAATTTCTTTGGTTTTAATGTTAAAAGAGCGACTATCCAGAGTAGTTTTTGGAGGGAGTTGGTAAAATAAACCAGGCTCTTTGTTAAATGTGTATTTTACCATATGCTTTGAGAAAACTATCAATAGAGTGCAGTATTTTTGGAAACCAGGAAGAAATGACCCCTTTTCCTCAAGACAGTCGATGGTTACGATAAAAAAAGACTGATAGAATTGAGCTACCTCAGCCACCGCATTCTCCACATCTTAATCTTAGTGACTATTCGAAATTCCGAAAAAAGGACACAAAATAGCCAGGCTATACAATAAAGCAATTGTTTGACGTTGTTTTGTTCTGTATTAAAAGTGACCCAATAATAATGAATCACTTTTAAAGGAGGCTGTGTTGAATATCAATGTGTTACATAGGTATCGGAATAATCGGTACTTTTTGGTTACAGATTCAGTGGCCATTCCAAGTTATACAGTGCCTGGGATGGAACACTGGGGAATCATCACTTACAATGCCAAACGATTTCTGGAAGATGGGAACTTGACATCTCATCAGATGATTGTAGAAAGGGACAGAGTGATTGCCCACGAATTAGTACACCAGGTAATCGCGTAAAGGCATATAGTTCGAACCATGGTGTAACACTCTTGGTCATGGTTCAAACATTCACAAAACGTCACATCAACCCCAGTGCTTAATCCGTGATGACTCAGGGGATAGAGCCTTACAAGGAGGTGTACCGGGTTCGAATCCCAGCGATGGAGGGTCGATACGGAATTGAGCATCCGGTTGGCAAAGACCACAGTGCTAACGTAAAATATCCTTAATGGTAGACGAATCATGAGTCTCCTTGCCGTCAGGCTATCCGTGGTAGGTTTTCGTGGTTTCCCTCTTCATGTAACGCAAAAGCTGGTTAGCTCCGTCAAAAAAATCCTCCACGAAGTCAAAATTTCTCCTAATACTTGATCCTTAAGTTTTCTTGTCGTCTAGATTGGGTTCAAAGTCACAAGTTGACTACGAACATTAGTTGTCCAAAAATTGAGTTCAACGATGGTTATAAAATAAAATTGGCAGATTGCTTTTTGAGCAACTTTTTTTTCTTTCTAATTTTCATTTCTAGAATTTTGATCATTATTTAAATAAAAATGAATAATGATTAACAGCCTCCCTTACCAATTTTTTTTTTAAAGAAAAATAATTCAAAAAATCAACATATTTTTTATTATTTCATTAATAAATACAAGGGACATAATACACAAGTTCTAAGTTGAAATTTTAATTTTTTCATGTGTAAAAAGTATTTAATATGTTTACTGTCCCAAATTATCTCGGGCAAATGAAAAAAAGTTAAATATTAGTCTTTGTATATGCTCACATCTTCATCAACTGAAAAATCATCTACATTAGTTACGCGAAATCCATTTTTTTACTCTTTTTTTCTATGTAAATTGAACAACTATCGTATATAGCATGGCTAATTCTGCTATGCCCGAGTTTACTCGGGATAATATACATACCCGAATTAACTCGGTATTATCAAGGCAGCGGTTAAAATGTTTGCCTGAAACTATAAATGAATTTTGATTGTGTGAAAGAAATTTCGTTTCCACCGAGGTATAATAAAATAGATACCAAATATACCAATTTTTCGATAGTAGAACATAAAACTCAAATCCTTTAAGCAAAAGTTATTCAGGATATTAAATTATTTATTTCGTTTCACTTTTTTATAAATGTTTTGGGGGTTTGCATTTTCTTTTAATAAATTCTGTGAAGACACCGAAGATTGTTGGAATTTTTTTAAATTATTTTTTAATGATTTTCATCCAAGAGAAAAAGGGTATTAAAAAACGATTGTACACTTAAAATATAAAGGATGATAATTCTTGACGCTATAAAAACTTCAGTTGTGTAAAAAATTGTTAACGTTGAGGACAAATGGCATGTTTTAAGCTCTCAAAAATAAACACCCATTCTCAAGACTCACCAGACGTAATGATGAAAACATTACAGTTACTTGCCAAATTATTAGACGCACTGTAACATTTCATTTAAAATCTGAATTATCAGGTGATAATATACAGCCTTACTGTTTTTACACGGCTGAAACCGGTTTACACGTGTTCATGTTCGTGTACTAATTGATTAACATTGTAATATAATATGTTTAAAATAAATGCTTTTAGGAAGTATATGAAAAATCTCTTGAATTAAAACCCATTAAATGTTTGTTTAAATATAAAAGTATTAAATATAAATTCGTACAAAACATACAATTATTAAAACACTACAGTACATCTAATAATTTGGTTCAATTATTATAATATACTAATATAATACCTGATATAATAAATATTCTATATTTATATAACAAATCGTTTAATTTATTCAATCATAGAATTTATATTATACTTCTTCTAATTTAAACAATTGATACACTAACGTAAACAAGTGCAAACCGGTTTCAGTCATGTAAAAGCAATAGAGCTGTATAGTATCACCTGATAATTAAGATTTTACCTAAAATCTTGTATTACGACTAATAATTTAGGCAGGGACTATAAGAGATTTGAAACAGAAGGGGTAACGCTATTCACGTCTTGAGAGTGGGTCCCTGTTTTTGAGCGCTTGAAGCAATTTTTGACTTTTTCCTTACCTTTTTTTTTATATTGAGCAAGTAAGTATATCTTTCTGCTTAGGGAAAATAATAAATTCTTATGTTGTGTGTGTAGTGGTTCGGCAACCTGGTGACGATGAAATGGTGGAATGATGTGTGGTTAAATGAAGGAGTGGCCACCCTTATCATGTATGTTCCGCTAGGAAAATACTATCCCGCCATTACAGAAGTGAGTAACAGTTTATCTCATGTTATAGAGCATATTTTATCTATCTCAGTCAACGTATTTTGATTCAGGGGATAGAGCCTCCTAATACGATGACCCAGGTTCGAATTTCCGAGATTCTACTCACAATCAATATCCTCAGTTGTTTGACGTTTAGAATCCTCTTGCCGTAGTAGCCTCTAATCGTAGAAAGGTTCAGTGATTCCCCACTCTATGTAATGCAAATGCTGGTTAATACTGGTTAATAATAATAATAATAGTAAATACTGGTTCTATCAAAAGGTCTACTCTAAAACTAGTTTTCCCCAATCATCTAGGAGTTCTCTTATCTTCTGGGTAGGGTTCAATACTACGGGGTTCTGGAGTTAAACATTGATTAACTTTGAACACATTCTGGCCCCTTTGCAATTGTTATAGTAATTATAACTAATATTGATATAAGCATAAATAATAATAATCCATGATTATAAATAATTATGATAGCATGGTTGATAGGGATATGGGTTAATAGGGAGTATGGTACCCTCTTACAGGCCTTGCTTCATTCTTGAAAAAAAGGCAGTTCATCATTTCCTTCCGACTCCAACGCACGATCATGGGGGTATATTACAATTGTTGAATGGTTATTTGTTTTGTCAATGTATGTACAGTCAGCAAAAAAAAAAAAAGATATCACCCTGAATAATTTTCGTTCTAATGATCGGATTTTCACGAACTAAGTGTCAAACTTAATGGTTCCTGGGGGTGACCTCAAATATGCTAATTAGTTAGTGCTAACTATTAATTAAGTTACGAAATCAGACACAAAAACGTACTTTCTCTGAATAAACATATATTTTTTTTTACATATTTGGATTCTTTATCTTCAAAATATAGGGAGTAGCCGCAATCTGGGAAATGTGGTCCCCATAGTTTGGTCAGGAGAGCGATTCAAAGTTTGGACCCCTTAATGTTAATTTCACTTTTTGCGTTTTCAGTCATATTTTAAAAACTAATGAAGCAATTCAAAAAAATATTGCACCAACTCATAAAACGCATTTACCCAAAGATAATTTCATGAAAAAAATAATTTTTAATAATTATTAATTATTTTTTATTATTTAATTAAAGAGAGGATGAAAAAATATTGAATTATAAGGTATGGATTTTTTTATACCATATTAATCTACATGTTTTTCAATTGAAAAATCTAAAGTTTCAACTGTTTTTATTTATTAGAAGATGAGAAAAATTAAAATTAATTATTTAAAAAAAAATAATTTGGTGACAATGAAAAAATGATTAAATGGGGCGATTAATATTAAAATGTGATAAACTTACGAAGAACTTGATTTAGCGCGCGTGGCGTAAAATTTCATTCATATTTTTTTCGCTAATAATCGTTTGCTAATCTTTTTATTTTTATTTTTTTAAAACTATAAAATACAATGTTTCTTTTTTAGTCCTCTAAAAATCTATTTGAAATTAAGTAAAGAAATTTGAATAAAACATTTTATTGAATAAAAAACATTTTATTCAACGAATGTCGAGTTTTATAAAAGCATGCTTTTGATAGAATATGATTATACACCAGATTGTGCTTATTTAATGTGATTATTTTTTAGTTTTTTTTTTCTCAATAACTGATACAATTACAATAATATACATACGTATGAATAGATTTGGAATAAAATATTTCTCAGTTTCTTGTATATATTTTTTATGAATATTAATAAAAAATACGTAGTAAACATATTTAAGCATATCTCACATCATCGCAAATTTCTCAACATCTTATATATCGTGTTAATCTTAAAAGTAACTTTTTAAACACCTGTCCGGAAGTGTTTCGCAGAACTATTTTACCAACTATTTAATTAAATTTTAGCATTTTTAAAAATTTTATTCTTTACCCTACTACATTTATTATTTCTTCATTAATATACTAATCAATTTTTTTAGTACTTTAATTTAGATTTTCTTTAAAGTAAAGTTCCTTTTTACATTATAGTCAAGTTTTTTTTAAAAGAATTATTGTCTGCTAGCTAAGAATAAAGCCTTGTTAAGGAATTAAAAACACTCCGCTGTTTAAAATTATTTATTGCAAAACAGCTGATTATTTACTAAGCATACTATTTTTTTCGAAAAAAGAATATAAATCATTGATTGTCTTTTTTGTTTTGTTTCTTGTGACTTCAACATAGATTATCTAAAATAGTGTCCATGTTTTATAAGTCACTACAAAGAGTATAAAGATACCGAACATAAAAAGCTGTCAAATACGTAGCCAAAACTTTTAAGCGTCTTAAAATATCTCAGTATCTTAAATGATTCTTTCTTTATGATTTTTTTCCGGATAATATACTAAACTATTTTGTTCAATTTTTTACTTTAGCACGATTCCCTAGATATTATTGTAGTATAATTTATTATCAGGAACAATGCCTAATTTTGTTTAGCGGGAAACACTAAAAATTGAAATTTGTAAAAAGTTTCCGAAGCCGTGCGAATTTTAGAATCATCTGATTTAAAAAAATGCAATAAAAAATACGTAAATTTCCGAACTTATTTTGATTAAAAATAAAAAACGTGGCAAGAAAGCTAACATACTTTTTACAGAACAGTGAAAACCAGTTTTTCCTATAATTCGTCAAAAGAGGATAAGAATGATATTACTCCAAGTGACCTACTCGATAATTTCGCTATTTCCAGAATGAAATCTGTTTGATCGAAACATATTTCCTTGAAAATAAAAACGGGGAAAAAATTAACTTTTATTATTTATCTAAGCTTATTCCATTCATTTAATGATAGCGGTATCAAGGTTAAGGATATGCGATGGAAGCCCCGTTTACTATTATACTATAAATGCGTTAAATCATGTTGCTTGAATAATTTATTTTAAGCTTATTATTTAATATTTTTAAGCAAATAAGGGTGTAAAAATAAACTCGATCAAAATACTCCGAAAGTATACCCTAAAATATTTGTAGAATAAACTTTGGAATCTATATATACAAAATACCTTTTCAAACAACTTCGAGTAGGACGTAAACGCTAACTTGTTTAAAATAGTTGTCCTTGTAACTATTTAATTTCGATTTCTAGTGCTAGGGGACATTCCATTTTCACATTCGACTTTTGAAATTTCAATTGTAAACGGAATTTTTTTATGTCCTTAAATTAAAATGTTAAGGCTTGCAGCAAAAAAAATTTTACTGCATTGATTTTTTTACAAAATAGCGAATTATTATTTTTTTAATCTAAGAACCTGTGCCTATAACTTAAGTAAAACTTATTTTAATATCGAGTGAAATAATTTAATATATTGTGTAACTAAATAGGTAATCCCAAGAAATTGAATTGAAAATATAAAAACTTCATTGATTTAAAAATTAATAGATGATGATAAAAATAGACATGTTTTGAGCACAATAATAAAAGTCACAAGTTATTCAAGCTTGACAAGTTTTGAGAATGGGTGAATATATTTGAACGCTCGAAACATGTCGACTTTTACTTCCCTCTTCATATTTTTTAAAGCCAGTTGAGTTTTTATCATCAATTATACTGTTTTACATTAGGGTCTTGATTATTATTTTGATAAGGTTTTTATACTCGTAAAAGTAAACATATGCATTTTCATATTTTAACAGGAATTATGTGGTCTTAAAAAACATAAGAGCATCAATATTGTAAAAGTTATATTTAACTTGGTTTAAAATTAAAATTTTGAAACCAGATATTTTGAGTTAATGAAATTAAATATTTTATCTTTTAAGTTTTCGTGCCCCCATTTCAGTATCTTAAGGACCTTAAAAGCTCTGTTTAAAAAGAGAGTATCATATCAGATATATATAAGAAAACAAAAATAATCATAGTATCAGTATTTGGTGGTAAATGTAGCTTATCGTAATTGAAGAATATGCTGTGCGATGTTTTATGGTGAATTTGCGAACGTAAGTTTCTAAATGTATCGAAGCATAAGGATGCTATTTGCTAATCATCTTTATCCAAAGAAAACCTTGTTATCTAAACATCTAGCAGAATGAAGCGATTTTTGAAACAATGAATCATACTATATGCAACATATTATTTCAATATCTTATTCTTAAACATAACCTATTTCAATGCTTTTAAAATACCACTAAACATTCAGCAATTCCTTGAGTTATAGGAAAAAGAAATATCGTAAATTATAGAAAAACTTGTGAATGCGCATTAGAATTACTATACAATATACATTTTATATTTCAAGCACTTTTTTTTCCTTCAAACTTTCTTGCCTAGAAGACTTGATTAAAGCTGTAAAAGTGATTATCCCTAAAATTTTGTATTTAGCCATAATAAGTTATGTTAATTTGATTTTAGTATGAAATCCTCGAATAAATATAGCAGAAACAACATAATCTAAATAATATCAGATAAAATGTTCATGTATTTAAATTCTAAAACTTAGAAAATCATAAATAATTTATAATCGATTCAAATTTTCTTTTCAAGGGAGATTAAAATAAAAAAAAAATTTGCTTTTTGGGCAGAAATCAGCTTAAAAATTGTCAATTGCCTAGAAACTTCGATATATTTTTTTTTAACTATTAATTAAACCTCTCTGAGTAATCACAGAACATCATTTCAATTTTTTTTCCAGTCAGAGCTTGGTTGCTTAGCAACTTAGTAAAATTAAGCATTTTCTTTTGAATTAGTCAATGGGTTATCTTAAAATATTCATTTGCGTTGGCGACTTTTTTTGGCGGTTTTCTGGACTATTGCCAAATATATAAACCTTTGTTGCGACCCTATTTACCACCCATTTTTTTCAAAATTTTTTCTACCCCCCCCCCCCTAATTCAAGTATCTGAATTCCAAATATGTAAAAAAAAAATATATGTTTATTCAGAGAAAGTACGTTTTTGTGTCTGATTTCGTAACTTAATTATTAGTTAGCACTAACTAATTAGCATATTTGAGGTCCCCCCCAGGAACCATTAAGGTTGACACTTAGTTCGTGAAAATCCGATCATTAGAACGAAAATTATTCAGGGTGATATCTTTTTTTTTTGCTGACTGTACATATCAAATTTCATTAAAATCGATCCTGTAGTTCTGAAGATAATCGACCTTGTTTGGAAATTCTTTTCATTTCCAGTGAAATTTACCTTAAATTTCGGATACGAAAGTAAAAGCATTACAACTCACTCAACTCATTCATTTTCGTTCATATTTCCCTGTCATCTTCGATTGCTTCGATTTCAGTGATTATATCTAAGATTTTATGAAACAAAAATGAATGACGACATTTGAATTGTCTGGAGAAAAAAAATTTAGAATCATTTTTCTTTTCAAAGGTGGATGTTCGAAAGGTGTCGAAAATGATGTGCACGGATTCAAATATTGATTCCAATCCGATACTTCGAAATGTCACAACACCCAAAGAGATATCTGAAATTTTCGATGCCATTTCATATGAGAAGGTATTTCAACACTTTTTCCCCCTTTTAGCTTTAAGGACTTTTACCTATGAAAATATGTCTTATTTATTGAATATCTAATCAGTATTCTTGTTTTCATTGAGTTGTTAGTGAATTTTAAGAGCTTATTTAAAAGCTTCAAAAATATCCTCAACTCCAGTCGAACATAATTCAGTGAAACAAAAATATTGGCTGAACAAATTCCATAGGTAAACTGGGTTTTCCGTCTGAACGGACACTATCTAGTCAAAAGTATACGGACACCCCCAGTGAGGCACGTATGGATGTCTTTTTGCATCGATGACAGCCTTCTGGGAACACAAATTTTTGAATAGGACTTCCGTCACAGCTGCAGTGAGAATTTGACTGGCTGCATAATCTGTGCTCTAATTCGTCCCAAAGGTGTGTTCTATGAGATGTTTGAGCACCCACGTCTGTTCAAGCCTCGATGTGTGAATGGAAGAGAAATGGACCGAAATATTGCCATAGAGTGCAGCCATTGTCCACGACATCTCAGAGTTACCACCCACAGGAACTAAGGCCAAACCAAGAGAAACACCATAATTCTTCCACCGGATACTTTTTCCCAGATAGTGTATTAGCAAGTAGACTTTTTTGTTATCTAAAAATCTCATGTACAGTCGTGTTTATTCTTTTATACACAGAATGATGTCTCAGAAATAAGTCGGTATTAGAGACAAAACCTAAATTGGAAAAAAAATTTATTCTAAAAATTTATAGTAGGTATGTAATGGAAGAAAACTAGTTCGCTTATTCCGTCTAAGGATAAAAACTAAATAATTACGCACACTCATTTTTCCTTCGATGCGTAAAAGAATAAACAAAACATCCTGTTCGGATTTTGTACTAGGACTTAATAGTTTGAGGGTGTGAGCTGAAATATGCTAATTAGTTAGTGCAGACGATATTTTGAGTTACGAAATCAGACAAAAACCTCACTTTCTCTTGTAGTGGTAGATATACACAACACATCTCGACAATATATGTACTTATTTTAATTTTAGCAAAACATTAAAGAATTATCATTTTTTATAAAGCTTGTTTTTGTCTATTTAGTTTCAGTTTATTGTGAAAGTAGTGCCATAAATTCAAGGTCGAATTTGCACCCGCTTAATCATAAAATATGTATCAGTCATGGTTTTTATAAGCTTCATTAAATTTCATTTCATATAGAGTATGTTTACCTTGTGTTCTTTTGTCTTTATATCGTATTCCAAATATCAGTCCATCATTTTATTCTTTCCATATTAATTAAATATAAATCGGATTCCAAAAGCATTGTGTAGCTTCTATAAGTTCCACAGAACATATTTAACTGAGGGCATTTTGTAATTTAGTTGAAGCAAAATACGATACGAGCAAATGCAACAATTTGATTGGAAACTCATGAGTTCTACCGACGTTCCGTTTCCTATATCGGAGACGATATAATCGATATCGTTTAAACTGGTGGAAAGTGTACAATTTATCTGACCCGATAACGTCAGACGACGTTTTATTGGTTGTGTAATGAAAAAGCGGCGTTAGGTGAAAGCAATTAATAAACAATTTTTCTCACAGTTAACAGTTTGAATACTTTCATATTTATGGTTATTTGGCTGTTTTGTTGGGATATGGTGAAACAATAATTACATAAATTGTTATTTAATGATTTTTCTGCGAAATTTCTACTGGTCAAGTCTTCAATGGGACATGTATTGTTCATGCGTCATAATGGGACAATAGATTGCTAAGTGAACTTATGTATATTTGTATGAAATAGACTTTGATATCTAATTTTTCTGCGTCCAAGATAAATGTGTTCTTTGAGTGAGTATGTTTTACCGTTTTTGGTCTCATGTGGATTTGTTTTAGGGAGGTGCGGTGATGAAAATGCTCCAACACACATTAAAGGAAGACTTTAGAAAAGGATTAACGGTAAGCATCCATTCTTAAAATAAGGCAGTTTTGACATTCAGAGGCTGTTCTGATCATTCAAGGACACATTTTTTTAATGTTTCTTTTTGCTCAAATAAACTTTGATAGGTAACGTTGATTTAAATAGTCAACTATTTAGTTGTCTCTCTTTGTTATACTTAGCAAAGCTGTTAGATTTAATAAAAAGAAATCAAAAAGTAATCTATTTCAGGTGCTAAGAAACAATGTCTTCATTACACTAGAAATCCCTAAAACTATTCAAAATTGTTGTTGTTGACGTGTGACTGTTTAGGCAGAGGGGGTGCGATTACTATTCTAAATCAAAATAAATAATTAAAAATAATTTCATAAATTCAATTAAAAATGAATAAAGGAAAACGATAAAATGATCATCTAATTAGCAGTTTATATTAGGGTAAAACGCGCTCCCTCCCCTCCACATGTTCTAGCATTCACATTGATAGCAAAAAATTAGTTTCTTTTCCCCTACATGTTCTTGCATTCCCTTTAATAGGGTAAAATTTACTTTTTTTTCCCTACATGTTCTACCATTCCCTTTGATAGGGTAAAATTTACTTTTTTTTTCCCTACATGTTCTAGTACTTCCTTTGATAGGGTGAAATGCTCTTCTTTTCCCCTACATGTTCTAGTATTCACTTTGATAGGATGAAATGCACTTCTTTTCCCCTACATGTTCTACCATTCATTTTTAGACTTCTTTGTGGATAAACATATATTCTTTTTGCATATACCGCTGAATCAAAGTTGCAGGAATGAAGTGACTTCTACTTATTTATAGGATACTTTTTTTTTCTTTAGAGTTTCTTGGAGAAATATGCCTTCAAGAATGCTGACACGAATGATCTTTGGGAGGAGTTGATGAACACATCTTCTAAAGTAAGTTTTGAAGACAAATACAATACAAGGAACAACTATTAACTAAAATGACGTGCCACCATGCCATAAATAAAGAGATAAAAATATCGTACCATAACAAAATTACAAACACAGAAATTAAGTCTAATCGAAACTTCGATAACCACTAAATAATTTACAATAGTTAATTTCCCCCATGTTCTAAAGCTATGAGTATTTGTAAACTTTCTAGTAACTAAAGCCTTCTAAAGTAAAGCTATGAGTGTTGGTAAACTTTCTAGTAACTAAAGTTAACTATGGCCTTCTAAAGTAAAGCTATAAGTGTTGGTAAGCTTTTTAACTAAAGTTTTTTAAACTAAAGCTATGAGTGTTGGCAAATTTATTTTTTCTATAAAATATGCAAAGATTGGTTAATAAATTGCAGCAGAGAAATGATGTGAGTATAGCGGAAATGATGGACACGTGGACTCGACAGATGGGTTTTCCTTTTGTGCAACTCAAGAGGCAGGGATCCAAGCTTCATGCTGAGCAGCATTGGTTTCTTCGAAAAATATCAGACACTTCGGCTGAAGAGATAGCTGAGAGACCAAAGTTTTCAAGATACGGGTAAGTTTCTTTTGAATTTCATCTCCACAACGTCACATTGTTAAGCGATTGATTATATCTGTCTCTTGGAAATGAATACCCGTTTGTAGTTTATGTTTCGAACAAGGAAGAAAAATGAGGTTAAGTAAAAATGAAATTGGGGACAAATAATTTTTTTTATAAAATATGAAATGATATTTTCATTACTGAAGTAATTCTTTTTATGAAATCGTAATTCTGTTTTTCAATTGACGTATTATTATTATTGCACCTTCACTCATCTCCCATTTAATCGCATCCCTGATTATCCCGAGTTAACTCGAGTATGTATAATGCAAATATTTATTATCCCGAGAAAACTCGGGCGTAGCAGAAATCTTTCTGCGCGGTTTGTTTTATCATGTTTTTACTCGGCCGGAAGCAATAATAATATAAATAATCTGCTGGAAGTTTGCCATGTTTTACTGTTGGACACGTGCTTTTGTATGGTTGCTGAATTTACATAGAAAAAAGAGTTTTTAAAAAAAATTGTGGCGTTTACAAGTATTACTTTGCGTTCTCCGTTCTTTTAAATTTTTTTACTTCTTTCATTTGCTCAAGATTGTAAATTAAATGTTTTTAACGCATAAAAAAATCAAAATTTCAACTTATAACTGTGTTTGTTTTAGTTTCTTGTATTTATTAATAAAATAAAATATATGTTAGTGTTTTGAATTTTTTTTTTTAAATTTGTAAGAGAAGCGGTTAATTCTCCTATGAAGTCTGAAAGTTAAAATTTGAACCATGTGTGCTTTATGTGATAAGCAGTTGGAAAAAAAACAAATGAATTGAGCTTAATTAGATTATAATGATATTGCAAATGCCAGTCCACACAATCCTAAATAACTCGTTTATGAGTAGATGGAAGCCCTCAAATTTGGATCATGTGTTAGTTATAAAATATAGCGAAACACAAAACAAACATCGTTTTGTTATTATATGGTATTTAGCCTAACTGGCAGAGAACGCGTTACTATGAATGCAGAAATGTTCGTTATCAGATTAAAAAGAAAAACTAAAACAATTCCATTTTGATAAAAAGTGCTTAAGAATAATCACTCAAATTGACAGTTAAAATAAAAGTATGCTTGATCCATATGTTCATATGAGCATCGACCAAAAAAATTTTTCATTTGCCAATATCTTAGTATTAAGACTAGTTCACACTAACGCTAACTAATACTCTCTCACCAAATTAATTAGACGCCTTTATACCTAGAAGAGTTCGTGCAGGTGGCATGGTCACAGCTACGCCGGGGCAGTAAAAGGGCCCCCATATGAAGCGACCACCTCACATCTTTTCAAAATTTAGTTTATTTTTTAATAAGAAAGAAAACGCGTGAAGATAGAATTGCAGAAAACTTTTCTTTTTTGCAATTGCATATCTACTTTAATATGAAGGGAAGGATAAAATGCTGAAGACTTTTTCTGAGAATTAATATTCCCTCCCTCCCTCCCTGAAAAAAAAATTGAGGAATTGTTAACACATTCTGTACATTGTATTTCTGTTTGAGTTGTTTCATCTACTATCTAGTCTGGACCAAAAGCGAGCCGGACGGAGGGTTAGGGCAGAGGGAGAAGGCATGCTAAAATAAAGTCCAGTAAAATTGGCACATGAAAATTTTTTTTTTCAATTTTGAAGCCATTTTTCAAATAGAAAAATTTATATTCCTCTAAAATTTAAGTGTAGGGATGAATACTGTAACTCTTCTTTTCTGAAATTTCGACTTGCCTGTAAATAAAGTCAAGAAGAAGTAGCAATTAAAAATAAGAAAAATTAATCTTTGAGTAGTAATTTTTAAGTAGGAAACTTTATTTTCGTCCTAAATTGAAGTGAGGGGGTGGGAATGTGCTTCGCTCCTTCTTTGCTGAAATAAAGTCAAGAGAATTGGCACTTTCAGAAAAAAAAAATTTCTTTTTCAACTTCGATGTTATTTTTCGAAAGAAAATAAAGTTTAGTGAATTTAGTATTCAGCTCCCTTTTCAACTTTAAAGCAATTCCCGAAATAGAAGACTTTATTTTCCTTTGAAATTTAATTGACAAGGAGGATAATGTGCGACACCCTTTCTGAAACTTTGACATTCGCTAAGATAAAGTATAATAGAATTGGTAGTTTCAGATAAGGAAACTACTTTTTTTAAAATTTTGTAGTTATAACTTTTTTCGTCCGAAACAAATGCTTCGGTTTTTTTTTTCTTCCAATTTTTTCTTCAACTCTTAAGACATTAAAATAAAAATAAATAAATAAAATTTTTTTAAAAGGTAATCGTGCCATCAATAATTCCCGCTCTTAATGAAGTTTTTCTTTGGATAACAAGAAAACGTAAAATAAATTGATTTCTAAGGATGTAAGCAAATGTTTGTATTAAATAGTTTAATATATTTAAAATTGTGCATTTATGTACTGCTAGAATTGTTTTATATGAATGGTGATAGAAAAATTACCTTTTATGTCCGTATATCTAACTTATTTATGAGGCAAATCAGTTGATAGTTATTGTGCGTGTAGGGACATTTTATTATTCTTTATTATATATTCTTAAAATTATTTTTGCTTTTTTTATATTCTCAAAATTATTATGATCTTTATATTTTTAAAATTGAAACTTCGAATTGTTTATGCTTTTAAACAACTTTGTTTTCATTCAAAATCGAAATGCAACTTTTAATTTTATAAGATTGCCAGCATATTTAATTTAATAAAAAAATCGCATTTAATTTAAAAAGACTATAAATATTATTTAGTTGAGATTAATTGAAAATATGTAATCTTCTGAAGTATTTTAGTTTAAATAAAAATCACCATTTTTCAGTAAATAAAAAAATAAGGTTCTTAAAAAAAAATATTTTATTTCGTTGTTTTGATTATTTTTTTTACTTTTACGAGAGACTTTCTTCTAACGATTCTTTTTACGATCTTTATTTTATTGAAATAAAACTAGTTTCAAGTCTTTTGCTTTCATTGACAAAAAATGGGATATGTTGCTTAAGTGCTTGTTTTCTATACTTAAGGGGGAAAAAGAATAAAGATATATATTTCTTTATGTATTTAATAAAAAAAAATTTTAAATTCTAAAAGCAGGGAAATAACATGATTGGGCTGAGAATGCTTCGTTTTAATTTACTATTTTATTCTTATCTTATATGATTACCATATTAAGTAGAACAGAGCACCAAATCCGTTGCACATTTATTCTCTATTATTTGAAATAAACCATACAAAATATCCTTTATACACCAGCAATAATTTATACAAAAAAAGGTTTTAATTCCAATACAAAAAAAAATAACACCAGCTTATTAAAATAACGAAGACATATTTTTAATACAAAAGTTTTATTAAAAAAATTCTATAAAATATTATTATCAGTATTGAAAGCTGCTTTAATTAGAAAAAAAAAACATATTTTTAAGAGAATGGGATAATTTGTTTCTGTAACATTTGAGAAAAGGGGATAGAGTTCAACAAAATTTATATAGTTTTTTTTTTTAATCAAAACCTTATTGGATAATCAAAGTAAATTATTTTGTGTTAAAAAACTTTTTGAGAACTTTTTACATCTACTATTTTTCTGAGTATGAAGTATACTTTTTTTGATATTTATAATATTAAAACTATAAATATTGCTGATGGTGGCCGGAATAGCCTGGTTGGTAGGGCACTGGCCCATGTCTAAGAGGTCGTGAGTTCTATCCCCGCCGAAGGCTCCCCGAGTTGTAAATGGTGACTGATGCACGTTAAATCGGTTTTGTCGCAAAGTTCTTCATGTTCCCATAACAAATCATACCTCTGGGGGTAATGATCCAGGAATTTCCTTGTCTTCTGGATTGGTTCAAAATTACAAGGTACATTAGTTGTCGTAAACCCAAAATTGGGTCAGCTGTTCTCCGACGGTTATAAAATAAAATTAAATGCTGGACGAAAAAAAATTATCCAATCATCAGAATTATAATTTATCATTTCTTCAAAATGCGATTATTTCTGTTTACCACTTGAATAACTTTTCGTTTTAAATATGGTAATTTAAAATTAGATAAATTAAACCGGAGCGAGATAAAACCTTTACATATGTACCTATAAGCCCTGTGGCGGCAGAATTTTTTAAGACTTTCTGCTATAAAACTGTATAGCACTAAGATCTTTCTTTAAGATGCTTTTAATAATAGCAAACATATATGTTACGAACTTAAAATAGCAAAAGAGCTGTGTTTACAAAAAATATATATATAATTTTTTTTTAATTGAGTATGTAATAATTTTTTATTCTAATATTATGGGTGATATTCTCGCATTTTATTTGAGGGGGTCGAACTCTTTGCATTTTGTAAATACAAAAATAATAATTAAATCGGTTGCTGAAAAAAAGAGCGACGACAAAATCAAATGAGTGTTTTGTTTCGATTGTTTTAATATCGTATTAAGAAGTATCGGATTTAAAAACTTTGGAGAAATTAATACCGAAAATTCGATAAAATTAATGCATTAAAAAGTATATACTCAAATGCACGATTCGAATTTTTCATATTGTTTGAAAGATATCGAGATGTTTAAAATCCGCGTGAAAATCGATATCAATAACTGCCGAATATGCAATCGAAACATTACATCTATTTACGATACTATCGGCTTAAATTGTGTGCTTCAAAAGTGATGCATTGCATGATCCAAATTGTACTTGTAAATTTCTGCATGTAGAAAAGAAAAATAAATTTTTTGTTACTTTTCAAAAGAAAAAGCTTTTTACGAGAACTCTGTAACGTTCTGCGACAATTTCGCCGTGTCGCTGTAGTTCTGCCCCGGAGCCTATAGAAAAGCTTAAGATTTTTTTAGCTCTAAATTATTCTGAGTATCTTTGAGAAAAAAGCCTTGAGAAGTATTTTTGGCGGAATTAAAAAAGATGGTTGGTTTTAAAACTTGAAAATTAGAAAGCAGGAAAAAGGTTATCCTGGAGAAAACTCTCTAAGAAGACCAAGGAACACTCTGTCGTATTGAAAAGAAAAAAAAAGGTTTTATTACCCTGAAAAACTTTTATTCTAATGATCTGATTTTCACGAACTAAGTGTCAGTCATAATGGTTCCTGGAGGTGACCTCAAATATGCTAAATATTTAGTTCTAACTATTAATTAAGTTACGGACATGAAAATTCTCTGAATAAAAATACTTTTTTTTTTACTTATTTGGTTTTTTCAAAATATAAGGGGTATCCACAATCTGGGGGTCTCCATAGTTTGGTCAAAAAAGCGAACCAAAGTTCGGATCCCATAATGCTAATTTCACTTTTTGTGTTTTTAGTCATATTTTTAAAACTAATTAAGCAATTAAAAAAAATTGCATCCACTCATAAAATCCATTTACATAAAGATAATTTCATGCAAAAAATAATTTTTAAGGATTATTTATTATTTGATTTAATTGAGGATGAAAACATTTTAATTATGAGGTTTAATATGTTTTTTATTATCCACATATTTTTCTATTTAAAAATTTTCAAGTATTTTAAAAGTTTCAAATATTTTAATTTAGTAGAAGCCAAGAAAAAGTAAAACTAATTATTTTTCAAGAAATTATTTGGAGACAATGAAGAAACATTTAAATGGGGAGATTAATACTTAAATGTAGTTATAATTTACGAGGAACTTGAATAACATGCACGTAGCGTAAAATTTCATTCATATTTGTCTCGCTTATAACTGATTGCTTATTTTTTTTTATGATAAAATACGGTGTTTCTTTTTTAGTCGCCCAAAAATTTATTCGTAATTTAGTAAAGAAGTTTGAATAAAACATTTTATTAATGAATAAAATTTTTTATTCAACTTTTAATGTTTTATTTAACTTTATATTACTTTATTGTTTATTTGTTTGGTTTCTGAAATGTAAATACATATTAGTGCAACTCAAAAAACCGCAACTGCTGACTTTGTTTTTAAGTGAAAAAAATTCGAAATTTTGTTTTGAATTTTTAACTTATATAATACACCTTTAATTCTATGAAAGCTGCTCTTAAAAAAAAAAAAAAAAAAAAAAAATAAGGAAAAAATTTACCTTTGTTAAAATTATTTCTCAACCTCGCACAATCCCCAAGATATTATTATAGCATAATTTGCCTTTAAGAAAATGCCTTATTTTATTAAACAGCAAATATCAAATAGTAAAATTCCAAAAAAAAAAAAAAAAAAAAAAAATTTCCGATGCCGTGGTAATTTTAAAATCATCATTTGATTTGAGAAATAAAAATTGGCAATTTTCGAACTTGTTTTAATTAAAAAAAAATGCGCAACGAGAAGGTTAACATACTTTTTACAGATTCTGTGAACACCAATTTCTCCTATATTTCGTCATATGAGGAAAAGAAAAATATTCCTCCAAGGAACCTTCTCAATAATTTCGTAATTTTCAGTTATGAAATCTGTTTGAACGAAACATATTCCTCAAAAGCTAAAATGAAAAAAAAAGTAACTATTTTTAACGAATTTGTACTGTTGAGCCGTGATGGCTCAGGGGATAGAGTGTTCGCTATTTAATAAGGTGAACAGAGCTCAAAACCCGGTGATGGCTAATTGATACGAATTATGTATCCGATTTGCACCGATCACAGGTTCAAGGATTCAAGTCCGCTTGTCGTCAGGCTAACAGCGGGAGGTTCTTGTGGTTTTCCTCTCCATGTAACGCAAATGCGGGTTAGCTCCATCAAAAAGTCCTCCACAAAGGCAAATTTCTCTCAATACTTGATCCGGGAGTTCTGTTGTTTTCTAGACTGGGTTTTAATTGAGAAGGCTACGGAGTTGAGCATTAGTAGACCCGAAAATTGGGTCTGCTGTTCAATGACAATTACAAAACATGTCTGATAAAACTATTATTATACATGAAGAAAAATTATAATAATTAGATAAATATATAGTTATTGATAGTTTACAGTGTTTGATAGTTTACAGTTATAGTTTACAGACTTTTAGTGTTCATAACCGTGACTGTGAATACAAAATATAATAATAACAAGCTTTATTAGAAAATATTACTTTTCGATTAAAATTTTTCTTTAAAAAATAGTTAAAAACAGTTTTCGGAATCTTTAAACATGATACCTCAATAAGAAATAAAAATATATAGGTTTGAGAAACTTCAAAGGCATAAAATGCAAATTACTTTTAGAATTAGTTCATTTAAATTAAATGTATCGCATACATTTAATAAATTTATCCCCAATCATTTATAAAAACCGTGGGAGGTTCTTGTGGTTTTCCTCTCCGTGTAACGCAAATGTGGGTTAGTTCCATATAAAAGTCCTCCACGAAGGCAAATTTCTCTCAATACTTGATCCAGGAGTTCTCTTGTTTGCAGGATCGGGTTCAAAATTACAAGGTTACAAAATTGAATAATAGTAGTCGTAAACCCGAAAATTGGGTTCAACGACGGATTATAAAACAAAATTTCCCCTCTTGCGTTGCGAATTCGGTAAAACAATTTGCTTTCAAAAATTGAATCGAAGCACATTATAACCGCTTCCCTATTGCAAATATTTATTATCCCGAGAAAATTCTGGCTTAGCAGAATTCTTCAGTACGTTTTTACCACGTTTATATCAACTTCGTATATGTCTGTTCGGGTGGGATTTTGTAATCGATTTTAAACTAACTTCCCGACTAGCTAGAGACTTCAAATTTGGCACATTGTTCAGAATTGGATGACAATGAAGAGAAAAAAGACATACAAAGTAAAATAAAATTAATATTAAAGAAAAATTAATATTTTTGCGATAGTCTTTTGTTGTCGATTCGATTATTTCAAATTAGTGTCACATGTCAGTTGAAAAGTTTTGTGTACAGTGAGTGAAAAAATTTATATTTTGGAAGTGAGTACAAAAAAAAAATCAAAATAAAAATAATATTTTTAAAAACTATGTTTTTGCAGAGGAGAGTAATAATTAAAAAATAAAAATTTGAAAAACGAAAAACGTGGGGCGCTTGAAATACATAACAGTACATATACACATTTTCTTACTCCTACACATGCACAAACACATACACATCCACATATACATCCACATACACATGCATATTCACAAACTTATTCCACATACTCATACACATTCAGATACAATTATAGATATACATACACACATTCTCAAGATCACACATACTGTTATGTATTTCATGCGCCCCACGTTTTTCGTTTTTCAAATATTTGTTTAATTATTATTCTTCACTACAAAAACGTGGTTTTTAAAAATATTATTTTCATTTTGATATTTTTTTTTTATTACGATTTGATTCGACCTTCCCCCCCCCCCCCCAAAAAAAAATCTGCTGTGATTGGAAGTTTGCCAAGTTTTGTTTGGGAGTTTTGTTGTTGGATTTTGGGATCGTATACGTGTTTCATGCGATTGTATATACCAGGGGTGGCCAAGCTCTTGATAGTCGAACCACTTTTCAAAATTTGAAATTTTTCGCGAGCCGCAATTGAATACATATTTAAAAGGTAGGCAAAAAAAGGCATGTTTTTTTTTCTTTTTTTCTTACAGAAATTATATTTATTGAAAACATATAAATAAAAGTACAAAATATGTGTATTGAATTTAAATATTAAAAATTAAACACATTTATTTTACTTCTCTTGATAATTCTTTAAAATTTGGTGAATAATCGGTGACAGCACTTCTCAGTAATTCTTTGAGATGCTGGTTAGTTAATACTGATCAGTGTTTGGATTTCACGAATTTTAAAGTGGAATAAAATGATTCACATAAGTTCGTTGTTCCGAATATTGAAATAATTCGACAAGCAGCCTTTTTTAATTCAGGAAACTTCGATTCTGGTGCAAATTTTCAAAATTCAGTAATCGACGTCGACTTATATTTTAATTGTAGAGCTTGATCGTCTTGCATCTCTATTAATTCTAATTCTCCAGATGCTTTTTGGGTCATACTTATATTGGAAATGCAAAACTCACCTTGAACTATATTAATTTCAAATGGATTCAGAAAAAAATCAAGAGACGATTTAAAATATTTTAAGTCTTGACATCTATTTTGGATTTCTGTCAATATTAGCTTTTTTATATACTCGTTGAGTTTTTCTTGTTTAATATTGAAACAAATTTTTTTAATTCGAGGAAAATGACAAAATGTTTTATTTTTAATGTCCTTTTGAAAAAGTTGTAATTTAGTTTGAAAACTAAATATACACTGTGAGAGGTCAGATATTATTTTATTTTTCCCCTGCTATTGTAAATTCAGTGTTTTCAAATGTTCCATGACATCAGTTAAAAACATTTAGTCTAATTCTGTATAGGTTATTTCCTTTTATTTTAGAAATGCAGTTATCGGATCAAACAAAGCTACAAAACAATTTAATACGTTGTAGCTAGATAACCATCTAATAATGCAAAAGAAATTAATGTCATTTGGAAGTTCTTCGTCCTTTAATTCTTTAAGGACATTTTTAAAATGTGGATGATTTTTTGCATTGGTGCGAATGTTATTTACTATGTGTAACAATGCTTTCATAACATCAGGATATTTTAAATATTTTGTAACGAGATGTTCTTTATAAATTATGCAGTGAATCGGTATGAATTGTGGAATTTGAGAATCATAGCTTATAATCCCAATAAGACCGAATTTTTACCCAGCATTGCCGGAGCTCCATCAGTTGCAATGCTAACAAGTTTGTTAAGAAGTGCATTAAAAGTTTTCATTATGAAATCTAATGCATTTTTAATATTGACACAGCTGGTTGACTATTAAAGTGCTACTAAATCTAATAATTCTTCTTTAACAACGAAGTCAGGTGAAACAAAACGTATAAAAACTGCCAATTGCGGACGATCTGTCAATTCGTCAAGGAACGATAATAATTTTGTTAAAATATAATAGCACAAAAATGAAAAGGAAACCAAGTACATTCATCGAGAGCCACAAATAATCCTTCAAAGAGCCGCATGTGGCTCGCGAGCCTTAGGTTGGCCACCCCTGGTATATACGATGGTTGCTGAATTTACATTAAAAAAAAGATCAAAACTGACGTTTGGAAAGTATCACTTAGTGTTTTCCTTTGTTTTAAAAACTATCATACAAAGACTCATATTTAACTTTTTTCATTTGTCCGAGATAACTCGGGATAGTGAACTCATGGTAAATTAAATGTTTTTTACGTACAAAAAAAAAACTTAAATTTTAATTTAAAACTTGTGTATTATGTTTTGTTTTAGTTCCTTGTTGAAGTAAGTCCTATTTAGTACTTTTTTTATATTTATTAACAAAATAAAAAAATATCTTGATTTTTGCATTTCAAAAAAATTGGTAAGGGAATCGGTTAAATAATCTTTTTCGTTGAATGAAGAGAAATGTGATTTTTTCTTCTTTTCGATAGAATGAAATGGAAGATTCCTCTTGTTTATAAAAATCTCAACACAGGAAAAGAAGAAACACTCTGGCTCATTGATAGAAATGGTGAGTTCTTTTCTTCATAAGAATTATCCTGTGTGTTGGGTATTTGTTGGTCAGAATTGTGTATGTTCCACCCATTTGGGAAATCAAAGAAAGAACACATTTCAACATCTCTTCATGTCACCCTATTTTATGAAGAGGCACATCAAAGGAAACATCTTCGCACGTTCTGTCTTAAAATAAATACAGTCGGACTTCTATTGAACAAACTTCGATTTTGCCAATGTCCCCATTTTGCGATTTTTTTTTTCGAGGAACCAAGAACATTTTGGAAATTTCTTCCTGAAAAATAACTTCCAAATAGTAAAGCGAATTTTCTATTGAACGAACTTTTCTTTGAGATTCACTTTCCCTATTTTCCAAAATATTGCAGAACATTTCAAACAACGCATTTTATTGGGGAAATGACCTTGAATTGATTTAAGAAGCCTCTTAAAGCAGTAAAATCCCTTTCTCTTTTGTTTGAATTTCAAACGAAAAATTGAGACAAAATGAACTGATTTTATCAGTAGCAATTAAGTAATTCTAAACATACATTACCATATGCATTTTTAAATGCATGTGGTAATGTATGTTTGAAATTACTTTTACAATAAATGCAGTCATAATTTTATACATAAATGTAGCTTTTTTTAGTTGAAAATGTATGTATTGTAAAATGTATGTATGTATAATATTTTGCTCTATTCTTGCTTTCCATGCATATTTATGGTTAAGATTTATAAAATAAATAGTAAATAATAATTTACAGGATAAAGGTGCATAAATTGCTATTTTAATTATGTCTAGTGTTTATGAGTTTAAAACCTGTTTTGTGTTATTCAAGTATTTCAAAAGGTGATTTTCTATTTAATAAATTTTCCACATTAACGAATTTAATTATCTGGATTGAGCAATTTCGTTAAATAGAGCTCCGACTGTATCAAGAATTAATAAAAGTGCATAAATATTATTTCCTAAGAAGGAAATCAAATATTACTAAAGGCGTTGAAAAAAAGGTGTAAATCACAGATCAAAAAGTAATATCAGAAACTTAGACGAAGACCAAAAGGTTAAAAACGGAGCATATTTTCTCTTAAATTGACTCTTTCTCTAAAGAGAGAAAAAAAATTATTTTATTTTCATCCAAATTGCGTAAAAAAAGTTTTTGAAATTATCTGCTTTAGAGAAATAACAATTTTGACAATAATTAATTATTTCTATATTCTTAAATTAGATATAAATTTGATATAAATAAGTGAAATAAGCCTTTTAAGCAAAAACATTAAAAATAAAACTTTTATGCTAGTTTTAATCTGCACGAAGAAATAATGCAAGTCAATAATATGCTAATTTTAAAGCTAAAAGTACCATTAAATTATTAAAAAATTCAAAACTATAAAGTTTATTAATTTATTGTCACTTCTCTTTTATGCTGGAAGTTAAATTCATGACAAGATTCTTTGTTCTTTGGAAAAATGTTATATTTGTTTTTTCTTTTCAGCTACTTTTGATATCGATGCTTCAGATGAGGATGTCGTCAAATTTAATCCAGATTTTGTCGGTTTTTACGTTGTGAAGTATGATTCAAAAGACTATGCCCGATTGGGGAAAAAACTCATGGATAATCACGAGGTTTTTTTACTATTTCTTTTAACATCTGGGCACAGTTAAGTATGAACGATTGATATGCATATAGTTCATAGTAAGCGTTTACAAAAATGGACACACCTGTCATTGTTTTTTAAGTTATGTCTATTATATTCTAAAGGAATGAACTACTGAAACCTAAATGCAGAAATCTTTTTATGCATACTTTGAGTACACATAAGTCTGCATTCAATGGTTTACAAATCTTTCCTAAGGGATTCAAAAAATGTTAGGATATTATTCTTATATTTTTTAAATTCATTCGGAATTCTCAAGAGGTGCTTGTACAGTGAACACTCGCTACTGCAATATCCGATACAACAATTACTCCCTCTATTACAATAATGTTTCGTGGTCCCAACGAACTTTCATGTTATCCACCTCTCAATATTGTGATATTCTCTTGTAAAACTTTTTTTTTCAACCTTATTTTCTCCATTAATTATTGGTTTTCAAATAATGTCAAAAAAAATTTACCATCCTTGATGTACATAAGCCTTGCTTAGAATTGCCTCCCTTATTTCTTAAGAAGTCACAGATGTAGCATTTATATATTTGATTTCATATTTAACCATAATTACTACTCTGCAAATAAAATTTTTATATTATATATAAATAGATTTATAGTTAACACATATATAACGTTAAAATTTAAAAAAAATCTTATTGTGTCTCTAAAATATGTAGGCTATCGCTATAATAATATACAACAATCTATTCATTTGATCCCCAAAACATTGTTGCAGCGAGGTTTTAATGTATTTTGTTCCCAAATTATTTAATATTTGAGTATAATCGTGCATTTTGATTTGATGTCCAAAAAAGTTTCTTTAAAATGTATTATTTGATGTTCAAATTTTTTTTAAAAAGTCAATCACTACAGTATTCTTTAATTACAGTGAATGCGTCTATTC
Organism: Parasteatoda lunata; assembly: GCA_949128135.1. Taxonomy (NCBI): domain Eukaryota; kingdom Metazoa; phylum Arthropoda; class Arachnida; order Araneae; family Theridiidae; genus Parasteatoda; species Parasteatoda lunata. The sequence goes on from OX421971.1 coordinate 4,786,918, forward strand.
GAAAAAAAACTTGCGTGATTTAATTAAAATAAATTCTTCCTCTAGTAGTGTGAATAAATTCTTGCTTAAAAAATGACTTATATTATCTACAAATTAGGGAATATTACAACTATCTCCTAAAACTATCAAATAAACGCTTTTTTTCTTATAACCGTCGTTGAACAGCCGACCCAAATTTATGGGCTTACAACTACTAATGTTCAACTCCGTAGCCTTGTAACTTTGAACCCAATCCAGAAGACAAGGGAACTCCTGGATCAAGTATTGGGAGAAATTTTCCTCCGTGGAGGACTTTTTGATGGAGCATACCCGCATTTGCGTTACATGGAGGAAGACCCCGAGAACCTCCCACAGCGGTCTCTAACCGTCTACCACTGATGATATTTCACAGTGGTTGGTGCAAGCCCGTATCAACTGGGATTCCAACCCGGTTCGAAAGCTAACGCTCTGAGCCAAGTTTAAAAGAGTCTCACCATGAGATTTGGAAATCACGATTTTGATGTCTATAACCACAAAATATGTTAAAGAATAAAAATATTTTTATAAATAGTATTTTATATTTAAAATCGTAAAACTTCTTTAATTTGAATGTGTAAAATAAGCTATGGAAAAAGATGTCTTGAAAGACATTATTTTGGCATGTTTCTATCTAAAAAAAATATTTTCTTTCAATGCATTACATATTTGTTATAGTTTTTTTTTTTTTTAATGTAATCTCAGATTGAACATTAATTTATGTTCTTTTTAGGGACAATGTATTTAGGTAGGTGGACGACATTTACTTTTATACTTTGAAATTATAAAAAAATTCCTTCGCCCTTTTCATAAATAATACAGGAGTTTTAACACTAAATTATTGTAGATCTAATGACAATAAAAATAGGAAATCTACTAAGTGCTGACCCCAAGTCAAAATTCTTGATGGTTCCATCAAATCATTTTGATGGTTTATGTTGGTTTCAGGGCGATTTATGATGGTCCAAAATCATTTGATGGTCACCATCATCCAACATTTTCCATGGTTTTTTATAATCCAGCAAACTTCCATCATTTCATAATGGAAAATGCTACTTTAATAAGATGATAGTTAACCATCAAGAGAAATAGACCAACAATCCATAATCGTTCCTATTATACATTGTTCCATGATAGGAATTCTTGTTGGTTCTTAGGAATATATTATCAAAACAATTTCTGTTGGATAAATCAGTCAAAATTCCTGCATTCTCCAATGGTTCTCTGACGGTGGTTCATGATCGTTTCGACATGTGATTTCTAAGAAACCATGATAGAAATTTCTGATGGTTCAACCATTAAAACAAGTAGCTATATGTTTCACCATCATAAATCAGTTCAAATTTTTACATTTTGGCTATGGTTACTTACGTTGATTACTATAAAAAACCTAATTGTTCGCGATGGAATTATTGATGGTTACCATGAAGATTATGTTAGTCCATCAATGGGATGGCAGAGTCTTCGGAGAAACAATGTTATATCATTTGAAACAAGCAATGAACTGAGAGAGATTTATCTAAATCAACGGCTCGTGAACAATAAAACGGTTAGACTTTGTAAATGAATTTAATTTTTAAAATTTTTCAAAAATACAGTAATAAATTGAATGTTGAGGTAGAATTTATGCAATTTCAATTCAGATTGACATTTTTACTCCCTCGTGTGTGTAATATTTTTTCGAAAATTAACATTTATTTTTAAATATCAGCTACAAATAAATGGAAATGTTAAAAAAGAAAAGTGTACAACTCTTTAAAATTTCACAAGATATTGTTTTCAATTACTGTTATTTAGAAAGAAACAATTATTACTAATGATCGATTAATATGTGACCATTGGTCATTTATAAAAAGACGTTATTATTATAGCTTGTTTTAGTAGTTTGATAATGACAAATTTAAAATGACATAAATTTATTAACACCCGCCGATGTCTCAGGGGATAGAATATTCGCCTTCCAATGAGGTGAACCGGGTTCGAATCTCGGCGATGGTTATAATATAAATTCCGCAATCCAGCTTGCCCCGACCACAGTGCTTACGTGAAATTTCATCAGTGGTTGACGGATCATGTGCTAGAGTCCCTTTGCTATCAGGCTAACCATGGAATGTTCTCGTGGTCTTCCTCTCCATGCATCGCAAATGCGAGTTAGTTCCATCAAAAAAGTTTTCCATGAAGGCAAACTTCTCTCAATATTTGATCCAGGAGTTCCCTTGTCTTCTGGATTGGATTCAAAATGACAAGACTACAGAGTTGAACATTAGTAGTCGTAATCCTGAAATCGGGTCGTGTGTTCAACGGCGCTTATAAAATACTATCTTGTTTTTCAATAAAGCTGATGAGCGGAGTTTAATTGATTAAAGGACTTTATTTGGTAAACTGATTTTAAAAAATTTTTTTGAACATTTTAATTATGAAATGTCTTGCCAGATACAGTCTTTATTTTTGAGTACAGGAGTTGAGTACAACTGATCGCTACAATGTGCTGCATGACGCATTCTTGCTGGCTGAGACGGATCGATTGACTTACGACGTCCCCATGGAACTCACTAAGTACCTGAGGAGAGAAAGAGAGGCTCTACCCTGGACTCTACTTAGGGATCACTTCATCTACTTCCTGAGGATGCTTGAGGGAACATCGAACACAGTCACCATGCTCAAAGTAATATATACACTATACGGCCAAAAGTATCCGGGAATCCAGTGGTATGGAATGTCTTGATGCACATTGTTAATATGATGTTGGCCCCCCTTTTGCATCGACGATAGCCTGCACACGAAAACTTTCTACCTTTGTTGGATAGGAATTGACTTCCTTCATGGCTGTGCTTGCAGCGAGGATTTGACTGGCTACCTAATCTGTGCTCTAATTCGTCAAAACGGTGTGTTCTATGGGATCGGGGCTCAGAGAAAGCAGTTTTTGAACAACCATTTCGTCAAACCGCGTCTGTGCAAACCTCGATGTGTGAATGGAAGAGAAATGGGCCCGAAATATTTCCATAAGAGTTGAGAGTGCAGCATTGTTCACATACACATCTCAGAGTTCCAACCACAGGAACTAACGAGCCCAGGCCAGAAACACCCCCACACCATTATGCTTCCACAACCATTACAACCGGATTTCAGGATACTTTTGGCCATATAGTGTACTAAATGTGCCAACCCAAAATTGTATATTACTGTATGAATTAATTGAAAAACAAATTTCATAATGATATCAGTAAAAATGTTAGTAATATCCGTTCCTTTAAAACCGCATCCGTATTAAACTCGGTAGGTGACGCTAAAACAAATCAAAAATATCACCGTTCTTTCAGCGCAATTTTCGACAATTGAGTCTCCCCTATGGCATCAATTTTTAAGAGTGAAGAATTTTGTGTTTAAGGTTAAAAATTAATGCTGTAATATATTTTTAATTTCTAATTCAATAAGTTTTAATTTCAATTGGATCATTTCGAAATTTACCTAGCTGCTGTTAATTTATATCGGAGATGATTGTTTAATGTTTTTTTCATGATCATGGGGAAATTTCCGGTAATCAAAGGTCCAGAAGTTTCAAGAAATCACCGATTGCATTTATGTATAAAAATTCTTGTATATTTTATTTAAAAATATTAGAACTAGAATTTATACTTGGCATCTCTTTCATTTGTAAATATTTTTTTCTGGTGGAATAACAAATTTAATCAGAGATAAACGTAAACTTATACAAAATTATTCATTTAAATTATGCTGCATATGATTTATTTTGAATTTCATGTTGTGAAAACATCAATGATTTAAATTTATAAAGACATTTTTTAAAATGCGTCATGAATGATTTTACTCAAAAAAGTTTTAGAATTTTTGAGTTGAGCTCACAATTACTCCTAAAATGCTGTTGTACTTAACTAATTTCATTATTATGTACCAGTATTACTGTACTTAAAAATAGGGATACGTTTGAAATCGTTCTATTTATTCTTTAATCAAACTACTGTTTATATAGGAATACGTTCAAGGATTGACTCATGACCTTTACGAGGAATATGTCTGGCATACTGGAAGCAAAAGGTAAATGAAAAACTGATCGAATTCTTCCTGCTTTTAATAGAATTCATAAAAATTGAGTCTTCTTTTCTTTTTACAGTTATTTCCAGAACAGAAAAACAAGCCTAGGAAGTTGTTCTTACACATACCCGGATCTGTAAGCTTGACCTTTTTTTTGAATTCCTACAATTCACACTCTCCTAATGTGTTTAACTTTGAACTTATCTTGCTCAAAATTTAAGCAAACTTTTTATATTGAAATAAATGAATAAAAAACTTTTTATTCATCCACTCAAGTTCAAATACATTTTTTTGTAGTGGATGACACTTATGTTAATAAAGTTTTTTCAAATATTATTTCACTCATTAAGAAGGGATGAGCGAAAAAAAAATGTAATTTTCTGATGGGTTAAATGTTAGTCATTGTTTTAAATTTTACTATAAGCGATTCAGTTTTTCACGTATTTTAAAAATAACATCAGTGATAATTTCTAATTTATAGCTCTATTTGAACAAAAAAAATAGTTCATTGCTACTTTATAGTTATAGCTATGTATAGTTATATACGAATCTTTAATTATTGTATATTTGCTGTGTCAGATGAATTCAATGAAGAACATGACGTGGTAGCACGGGTGGTCCACGTCACCAAATTTATACTATTATAGTTGTCTGATACCACGCTCCTTTTTTTTTTTTTTTTTTTCAATTCCTATTATTAGTTCACACTCTCCCTGTATCTTTTTCAAATTTTGAATGGTTAATAAAATACTTTTTTATTCATTCATTCAAGTTCAAATACATTTTTTTTAAATTGTAGTGGATGATGATACTTGATGTTAATACAATTTTTTCAAATAATAAGTCAATAATTAAATTTATTTAATTAACTCTAGTTTTATATGGGGAATTTTTTTTTTAATTATTTAATAAAAGTAACTAAAATGAAATTTTTCTATGTTGACTAGGAATGGACTTTTTTTGTTATATTACTCGCTTATTGTTAACATTATTTTTAAAGAAATAAAAAATGCTTTGAAGTTGAGACATCATGAAAGTAAACCGTCTTCCATAAATTATAAAAATTAGTAAAACTCATCAGCTTAAAAGACACTTTAAAAACTAATTTCACTGACTAGAATTAAAAGAAGAACATTAAATTTGATGAAATTTAATTATTCCAAAGACTAAGCGTACAAATTTGAAAAAAAGAGAATGCATGGTTTAGATTTTTTGTAACAGACAATTTTTAAAAATGTTTGGTGATAAATTTTATTGAATGTATGTGTACATTTTATTCAAATGAACTGATTCTAATTGTAGTTTGCACTTATACCTTTTGAAATTTCTCAAACCTATATTTTTTATTTCGTTATGAGCTACCATGTTTAAAGAAGTCTTTATCTATTTTTTAAAGATAAATTTTAGTCGAAAAGTAATCTTTTTTTATAAAGCTTGTTATTATTATATTCTGTATTCACAGTCACGGTTGTGAACCCTAAAAGATCAATTCTCTGGGGTACTAGCAATAAATATTTATTCATCTAATAATTATAATTTTCCTTTGTATATAATAATAGCTTTAGCAGACATGTTTTATAACCGTCACCGTAATTAGTTCATTTAAATAAAATGTATATAATGACAATAAATGACAACATGAATCCAATAGATTGCAGTTCAAATTGATTTCAGAATAATCGCGTGTTTCACTCATAAATAAATCACTTTACCTAGAAAATTTAATTATTATTTAAAATAACCTACACATTATCACTAAATCTTTACCTCAAAAAGGCAGTAGAGCGTTCACATTTTTGTTTAAATTTTTTTAGGGAATTTGTACCTACCATTGTTGATTTAGCCTGCAGAACTGGTAACCAAAAATGTCTTCACACAATGCATCAAGAGTTGCAGCTGTGGATGCTTAAACAAAAGTAACAACTTATATACAACTATATAATATACAACTCTTTGGACAGTCCGTATTGGTCCCATGTAGCTTATAAGAAGAAATGCTTGCACCGAGTGTTCAAAACATTTTAAACAAATTATAGAATCGGATTTAGTCATGTGCGATTATTTTCTTAAACGTTGATATTGGAGGAAATCAGTAGAATGGGTTATAGTGCTAACTATAGATCAGACGCGCTGTATTAGAAAATTAATGTGCAAATGTACGAATAACTATGGTTAAATTAAACAATATTAGGTTACTGTAAAAACAAAAAAGTAATTATTAGCTAAAGGCTTTACAAAATGTAATTCATAATGCCATAATGCAAAAAGGTGTATATATATATATATATGTACAATAATTTTTTTAGTGCTCCTGTATTGATATATTTTGTTTTGGCTATATTAAATATTAAAAAGCACTCTTTTTGCGGATATAATCGTGTGAGCTGATGAAAAGATTATATCCTTCATTTTCTAGATTTTTAATAATTGTTTTCCTTTTTTTTTTGAAATTTTGTTATTTTCTTCGGAATTTTGTTATTTCTATTATTGCTATTATTTTCCCCTTTTTTCAATGTTCTGTAATTTTTCCATTTTTTCTCTACATTTTCGATATATATATATATATATATATATATATATATATATATATATATATATATATATATATATATTAGAAATTTATTCTTTGATTTTAATTATTGAAAGCTTTAAACTCATTAAAAATTTTAATAAGATTGACCTTTTAAAACTTTTCCATGTGTTAATCTGCGTTTAAGTAGTTACAAAGGAAAGCGTAATTGCACTTAATTTCAATTAGAATTTCCTTAATTTACTTTTTTTTCTTTCTAGAAATAGAATCGAGCGATGGATTTAGTAAAACTCCGAACGAATAATTAGCGTAATTTTTGTAATCTTTAAACTCTAAGTACTACATTTGATTTGTTGAATAACTTATCAAAATATTACCAAAAATATATTTTTCATTTTGAGTATATTTAACTTAAATAATTTTTTTCTACGTTTTACGATATTTCTAAAGCAAAGTCATTTCTATGACTCGAATAAATACAAATGTCAAATAATTAAGTTGTTAATTGTCTATTTTGATTTGAAGAAAAATGTATGCTTGCTTAGATTTGATTTAAAAATTATTCCCGTATCAAGCCAACTTTTTCAACATAGATTCTCTAGTCAAAATTATTGATGGTATTCCATTTATGGACCAACATAGACTTGATGGCAACCATTAATAATTCTATCATGAACTATTATATTTTTTATGGTAACCAACATAAGTTACCCCATCACCCCAATGTAGGAATTCGGACTGATTTCTGATGGTCCAACATTAAAAAAAAAAAAAAATGTTTATTCCTCAGAACCAACAAGAGTTCCCATTAAACCATCACGGAAATCTATAATTGGAACCCTCACGGATCATCATTTATTGTTGGTCCATGAAAATCTAATTTCTCTTGATGATTAACCATCATAGTATTAAAGTAGCTTTTTCCACCATGGGAAGATGTTGGCATATCGAAAACCTTGCAGGCATCATGAAAAATGCTGGCTGATGTTGACCATCAAATGATATTGGACCATCATGAATCGCACTGAAACCAACCTAACTCATTTTGACTTTCTTGCTTTATGTACTGATTCTCATATTTTCTTATTGACAGCACATCGGCTGATCTCTCATTCATCTTTAAAGTGGCTGTACCGCATTACGGTAATGAAACTCTGTGGCAGTTTCTATACGAAGAGTTCATTGATAATGAAACTTCATATAAAGAGAAACTTCTATTGGCAGAAGGACTCGTTGCCTTCACCGACCCTTCCCTCATCTCCAAGTAAAATATCTTTCTATATTCTTTTTTTTTTATTAAAAGAAAATGCGCTTCCGAAAATTTAATAATCCTGATTTTTTTTACCACTAAGCATAGCAACGCTTAATATATACCTATACTTGGTCAAATGACCGAGCTTTATGCTTCTTCATTGAATGTATGAAATGTGGATGTTCGGAAGAAAAAAAACTAAAAAAACTTTATAATAATTAAACAAAATTGTATATTGTAAATTTTTATGTATTACAAACACTAAGAATAAGAAATTTTTATTCATTGCTCAACGCATTTTTTACATTATACAGGATGTTTCCATTGTACTTTTTCCGTAAACATATTTCTTCTAATTAATTATTATTTCGATAATTTTTATAATTATATGAATATATAAGAAATATAATTCTTATAATTAATATTATTTCATCTATGAACTTGTACTATCTTGTTTGTTTCGACATTGTTCTGGGTAAAAACTAACAGTTAGTTAGAAATGAAGTAAAGCTATCAAAATAAAATATAAGCCACTTACCAAAACATTTTGTTTTTGTCACTTTTTCTGACACAAAAATGCTAATCTAAAATGTTAGGTACTTTCTTGAAGTTTGAATTCACAGTTATTCAGATTGAACTCACTACGCATCAGTCTTTGCTGAAATGTGCAACTCATCAAATGCAATACGGTGAACACGCATCACATCTTCATTTCTGATCCGATAACCTTGTAAAGCAACAAATTGTTCTCCCGGATAAATAACCGGTTGTGGTAGAATTAGGTATGCGACACGTATTATTTGAAACAAACAAAATATTTGAAAAAATAATAATAGATAATTAACTGCATATAATTAATTGTTAGAAAAAGTCATGAAGTCAAATGTGGAAAAACGATAAGATTATATAAGCTCATTTTCGATGCAAAAGTTCTTAAGCTGTCATGTGACCGGTTATAGTAAGTTTAGTGTTAAAAAAACTTTTTATTTATAAAACTTGCCTTCCCACATTTTGTTCCAGTTTTATCCACCACAAAAATAAAATTTCTTTTTAGGACTCTCGATGTTATGATGTGGCATCCAAATCTCGATGTCAGTCTGATTCGAGCTCTCTTTCAAGGACTGGGGGATAATCCAATCGCCCTACCAATTCTTTGGAACTATGCTAAGAGACATTGGCTAATTATACTAAACAGGTATCCTCTCTACTTCATAATAATAATGTTTTTTTTCTCTGAATTTAGTTTACTTCATAATAACAAGTTCTAATATTTATGATAAAAATTTATTGCCTCATTCCAAATTTAAAAAAAGTTACAAGTCATGACTGAAATTCTATTAGCTCGCTTTTCTGTCTAATTAAAAATTATTTCTTTCGGTGGTTTATTAAGAAAGACGAAAAGACTACTATGTTCAAGACATTTTCTTTTATATTAGGTAATGATATGTAATAAATAAATTTGTAAAAAAACAAATTTAAAGCTAAACGGCGGTTTTTTTTAAAAAAAAAGTAAAGCGTTATGTTATTGGGTTTAAAAAAGAAAGTGTTAAGCCAATGATTTTAAAAAATAAAGCGTTAATGAGTTTAAAAAATTAAGCATCAAATTTAGTACAAAGATTAAATAATACATCATTTTATTGTATGAATTTAAATTAAAAAAAAATTTCGCTCCCGTGCCTTTGCTATACACATATAATATTATTTTTTGTGGATATAGTGAACCAAAAGAAGAGAGGAAATTGGATATCATGAACTTTTTTGTGTCTTCAACTGATTTTTCTTTCCTTCATTTTTTGGTAATTTTGAAATTTCCATACATAAAATAGATATACCGATTTTTAAAACCATCTATTGAGTGAGCAATTTTTTCTTCTTTGCTTCTTCAGTTTCCCATTCCTTAAGAATTTTTTGTACGCGACGACGACGAGTTATAAAAAATAAAAGTTAACACCTTTTTTTGTTACTACATATTGTTTTTTAATCATTTTTGTATTTCTTTTTATGAGTCATTTATTTAAATGATGTGTCATAAAAGGGAGCAGCTCAGAGAAATTATTCAAAATTGTTTGCAGTACGGATAAAATGATCTCCCTGTAATAGTGAACCGAAATTTCGATCCCTTGAAGGTTCACTATACCGGGATGACTGTATTTTGAAATGCTTCATGTGAAGAATGAAATAAATATTTAAAATTTCTTGAAATTGATTATTTTATTTGAAAGCTCGTTGAGAAATCTTACTGAAAATTTTATAAGTGCCTTTTCACGATTTACT
>OX421971.1:6023931-6076431 GCA_949128135.1 Parasteatoda lunata
TCATTCATCCACTGATCGTAATTTTGACCTGAATCAGAGAACGATATTAATCCTTTATAAGTATATTATGGAATATCGTTTTATAAAATATAGTTAATGTCATCGGTGTTCACAGTATCTATAAAAGTAATAAAACTTGAACTCATTTTGCGAAAATCTAAATTTAAAAGTTAAATAAAAACCTGAGAGAAATTTTAAACCTGAGAGAGATTAAGGTCAAGAATAACGGTATCCACCGACTCGTGCCACTCATTTAAACAATGCTGCTGGACAAAACGCCTGCAGGCCTCGTCATCTAATATTCATTATTTTGATTGTGGATTAAAATGGTGCTTTCCTTTTCATTCATTTCGTTGAAAAGATTAAAACAGTGGAAAGTTTATATTATCGAAGGACTTTTTTTCCTATTCTTATCCAGAATAGTGAGAATTTATCCTCGAAAAAAGGTATTAAAACAATGGGAGAAAAAGGTTTAAGAACCTAAAAATGACTGTTATTTTTAAGGCTGTTTTTTTCGAAGGATCACGTGAAGTAATGCTTTCATAACGAATAATGTTTGTGGCGTCTGTTAGGGTAGTTTTAGTCTATGCTGTTTAATAAAATAGTATTTGTATGGAGTTTTCAAAACTTTTCTCATTTAATTTTTGAAGAAAGTGACTCTGCATTGTTCATAAAAATTTTAGAATTATTCATTGATTTTGATGATTAAATATCGCCAGTGATATTTCTTTTAAAATTTTTCCCTTTTTGTTACATTATATTATAAAAACAAGCTGGCCGAGCGGTCAACGTGCCTGAGTGTGCTCTAATCCCGCTATGGATGTTTCCCTCTGTGTGTGTGTTGTTCACTATTGTGTGGTGTTGTGAATGTGGCCCACCCTATGAACGGGTATCAGTAACAGTGTGGCGTGGGTAATGTTGTGATTTAGGTTCACAGGTCCCCACTGGGTAACGTTGAATGAACAACACTTGCGTCATCTTCCAAAGGTGAAGAACAAATGTTCAGAGCCTGCCATAAAAAAAGTCAATAAAATAAATAAATAAATACAAAATATTATAAAAACATATGCGCAAGCAGGTTAGAAACAAACATATTGGAGAAAACATTACAGATTTTATTTTTAAACAATATAATAATGATTACTGATTTTGTTGAAAAATATGAAATCTGCTGTTTTTAATTATTTCTTTTTTATAAAATGAGGGATGTCACACTTTTTGTTATCCACTCTTCCCCCCCTTTTTACAAAATGTCAGGAACCACATCATAAGAGCCACGATGGCTTAGGGCAGGGGTGCCGAACCTTTATGCACCAACGTGCCATTTTTACAAAAAATTGTTTAATGAGGTCATAGACGTGCCGTCAAATAATTCTGACTTCGTGATTATTGGGAAAATAATAGTACTCAATACTATCAACTCAAAACTCTTTATTTACATTGAAAATATATATATATACATTTTGCAATGTCTCAGTTATACGCGTAGTTCAAATTAAAGTAACATCAGTGTGACTTCTGTTGTTGCAGATTAGATGACAAATAACTTATATTAGGTTGTAAGATGTTAGTTTAAGCAGGACTGTTAAATTTTTTTTGCTAGTTATTTATTGTTAGCTTGATTTTTATAGTTAATAATTGTTTCTTTTTTTTTTTTTGGCATTAATTGTCAATTTTTTTTGTTAATAATTGTTTTGTTTGTTTGTTTTCTGTGAATTCATAGTGAACTTTGTGATCGGTGGCGTGCCCAGAAAATTGTGTCGCGTGCCATTGGTTCGCCATCCCTGGCTTAGGGGATAGAGCGTTCGCCTTTCAATGAGGTGAACGCGTTCGAATCCCTGCGATGGCTGGTCGATGCGAATTCCGCATCTGGCTTGCACCGACCGCAGTGCTGACGTAAAATATCCTCAGTGGTAGACGTATCATGAGTTAGAGTCCCCTTGTCGTCAGGGTAAACCGTGGGAAGTTCTCGTGGTTCATGTAACGCAAATACGGGTTAGTGCCATCGAAAAGTCCTTCCAGTAGGCAAATTTCTCCCAGTACTTGATACAGGAGTTCCCTTGTCTTCTGGATTGTGTTCAAAATTACAAAGCTAGCTACGGAGATGAACATTAGTAGTCGTAAACCCAAAATATTGGGTCGGCTGTTCAACGACGGATATAAAATAAAAAAATCCTATCATAATGTTTAAAATGTTGGCCGAATAGAAATCAGAACTAAGGTGGAGGGGATATTCTGTCCAAAAATATTCTTTTTACCATTCCCCATTAGTTTCTTATTGAGATCAACTTTCTTAAAGTGCTAAAAAATTAAAATAATGTCCAATTTTCTTTTCAACTTTATTAAGATCTACGTTTAAAATTCTGATAATAAAGCGAGCAGCCTGATATTGTTGTTAACCTTCAAAACTCAATAAGAGGTTTTAGCCAAGAACATCTGGTTGAAAAATACAAAATTTTGTTTTTTTTTTTTATTTTTTTTTTTGTAGTAGAATTTGAAATAACCTTTTAAAAGTGTCACATCACGTAAAAGTTGTTAAGTTATTACTGAAAAGAAGAATGTTTTGAATTATGAATTTTTTATTCTTACTTAGAGGAAATGAATTAATTAATGAACGTCTTTTTCTGTCTCATTGGTTTGAGGATAAGCTTTGAATATTTACATTAACACCGAGCAAATTATTTTTTGTTATTTTTACTGTTTTCATGAATTATGTTTTTATAAATGTCTTCCATTATTTCACTTTTAAAAAACGGGCATGATGCGTCCCGGCCGCCTTTACTTTTATCATCTAGGAATCTAAGCTAAGCATCTAGAAAATGTGAAGTAATGGAGAAATAGTGATTCGTTTACCAAATTTAGCGCCTAATGCACATGTTTATTAACCAAGGTGGGGGAAAAAGTTGAAATTTGTTACCTATAATATCTGATCTGATATAATTTAATTTATGATTAAAATGATTATGAAATTATTAAAACTTAAATTTCTTGTTTGATTGTAGCCATTGAAACAACAGTCATTGAAGCTACAGATTTTTAAAACTTTCATAAACCTAAAAAAAAAAAAAAGTTAAAAACAGGGCGGTTCGAAAAATAGATTTATAGAACATTTTGTTTTCAATTGGGGAAAAAAAAAATACAATAAAAATAACTTATAAGGAACTCTAAACCAGCAATGTGGGACGTTTTTGGGCAATATATTTTACTTGTTTTATGTGGAAATGCAGTAAATTTAGTTTTTATAATAATTGAAATATTTCTTTGTAAAAAAGAATTAAGTTCAATTTTTCTTAAATAAAAGACGAAATAGTTACATCATATTTTCAAATTAAAAAGACGTTTTAAGTTACATGCACTTAGTCATATTTTATTTATTTATTTTTGTTGTATAAAAATTATTTACATCTTTAATTTTTAAATGTTTAAATTATTGAACAACAATTGTGTTTGTTGTCATTTGTTATTTTTTCTTTCCATATTTTTTTTTGTTGAGGTTTATTTTTAAACAATAACTTCAATTTTACTGTAGATAACATTATAACGTAAATACTGTTTATAACGTTAGCTAATCTTAACTTAACTTAATTACTGTAAAAAAAGAAAACGTTTAATTGTTTTAACTTATTTAACTATTTGTGGGTACTCACTTAAATAAAGTAGAATATTCTCGGAATAATGTAAATCGCGTCAACCGAAACACTAAAAATGTTCCAGTTCGTGAGAGAAATGTCAACTTCAAGGTAAACTCGTGTCCAGAGGAAAAAGAACGTCCATTTTTCGTCCTTGATCCAAAAATGGCAAACTTTTTCCGGTTCTCATTCCTTGAATTTAACAGAAAAAAGTCAAACGATCATTACAATTATTTTTTTAATTAATTTATTTATCCTGTTACTGTTTAATTAAAGTTTACCTCGCAAATATTTGACTTATTTTTTATTTACTAAATTTCCTTTTGTTGCGGACGAAATAGTTTCTTGTAAAGCAATTATTTGTGAGTACATTTCCTCAAATTTGACTCATGTTCTTTCAAATAATTACGTGAACATACGCTTCGGGAAGAAAATTACAGACATTTGAGGGAAAAAAAAAAATTTCTTTTAATATTTTTGCCCTTAGATATTTAACCCAGTTGTGAAATCAGAACAACCCAAGAATACATATTTGGGGTTTTAATTTTAATTTAAAAAAGTTTGTTTCTTTTTTTGTTTCTTTTTTTTTAGAAATTATTTTAAAAAAAGAAATTATTTTTGTAGAGTCAAGCGCATAAATTATGTAATGTAAAAATGTAAGAGGGGTGGTGAATTAAATAATTTCAAGTTTGACTCAGAAGTAATGAATAAAATAAAAATTTTAAAACTATGTTTTACAAGTAGACTAAAGGGGAGAAAATATTTTTGTGAGACCTAAAGCATTTAACATTGCAGGGCGTCAGTGTCAAAAGGCGTGGAAGATTTTCGATGGGGACAAAAGTTTATTTCGAAAGTGCAATTCGTTTACCTAAAACTGTATCCTTTACGCATTTTAATTCAATTTCTTGTTTTCTTCTTTTTAGTTAGTTTGTTTTTGTTAGAAAACAGTCAATATCGAGTGATCAAAATTGGCAATAAAATGAAAATTTTGCTAATTATATCGACATTGCAGTCTTCTTTTTTCTCGCTTTCTTAAATAGAGTGAAATGAGGAAACAAAACTTATTGAAGAATCAATTAACAAGTAATAAGAATTAATAAAATTAGTTTCTAAAAATCGTAACAAATATACGTCTTTCTATTCACATTTAGAGAAACTGATGAAAGAATAATAAATATATTGTTTCTTTTAAATTATTTTCTTCTATAGTGAAACAAAAGTAAAAATTTCTTCTCTCGTATTTGATTCGTTAAAGGCATGTTAGTATAAGGCGCGTCATTTTTAGTGATCCAATCAAATCCAATGCTACTGCTACGTTATATAGTTGTTTCTTTTCAAGAAGGAATGTTCGAAATATGTCGTCAAGTGAAGGATTTCGGAACTATAACTTATTTTTAATAATTCAGTGTTATATACAGTAAAAGATAGCTCGAATTAAATTTCTGCCTAACTTATTTAACTTTTAAAAGATTTTAAATTGTTTTGAAAGCATATTTGTGATTATTTAATTACGAAATAAAACGGATATATATACAGTCGCCGATGACTACTTAAATCCTAAGTCGCAATGGTCTTTTCTTAACTTGCAACGGAGTGTAAAAAAAATATTTAAAAAAATCTAGTAATAATGAATTTTTTTTTTTTTTTTTTTACAGTGTAACGTCCAAGCTTTTGGCTGATTGCCTTTTTTTTAGATCAACTTGATAATAGTTTTGTGCACTGCCTTAAAGAAATGTGTTATATTAACTTGATTTGTGTAATGTTATATTAATGATAATCTGTATGAGGTAAATATTTTAAAATACACAATTGTAAGAAAAATGTTTGTTTTTTTTCCTTCATACACCTCTATATACAACTCATACAACTTTAAATTTTAATAGTTTTTTCTTCTTTTTTTTAACGTTTTGAATTGCGTTTCAAAATGTTAGAAACTTTCATTATTATTATTATTTTACGCACAAAATGTTTTAAAAATAAAATGTTTTTCTTTTTGTTTTCATGACATCTATTATTAAAAAAAATAATAATAAAAAATTGCGGTCATCTATGGGTAGAATTATTGTTTTTATTCGTAGACAATATTATAGATGGCGTTTAAAAAATGACTTATATTTTTAAAAGTTTTCATGTAACTATCTTTTTCTTCCTTAATTGTAAGACTCTGTTTAATTTAGTTAAGCAGCAAAAAACCGGATACTATTGATATTAGGAATTTTAAAACATATTTTTACCGCTTGCAAATCCAAATCAGGAAAATCCGTGACTGCACATCTTTTATTTAATAAAGAAATTTCTAAATGAATTTATATTATGAAATGTTAATAATTTCTTTAAAATGATCAATTAAAATTAAATGTTAAAAATATCTCTAAAATTATCAAAGTACAGTCCCTGGTCAAATTATTAGACGCACTGTAAGATTTTATGTAAAATCTTAATTATCAGGTGATACCAATTAATGGGCCTTATTGTTTTTACGCGGCTGAAACCGGTTTACAACTATTTATGTTCGTGTATCAATTGGTTAACATTGTCATGCAGTACTTTAAAAATAAATACAAATAGGAAGTATACGAAAAATATCTAGAATTAAACCCATTACATGTTTGTTTAAATGTAAAAGTGATGGTGCAAAACATGTCATTATTAAAACACTACAGTGCGTCTAATTTTTATAATGTACTAATATAATACCTGATGTAATAAATCTATATATATATTTCTCTTAGACGGCACCAAAAAAAAGCCTCATTACAACTTCCCGAATGGCAACGTTAGAAAATTGACCAATGATTGCATCTAAAAATGTCACATGCCAAATCTAGCTGAGGTGGCTCAACATATAGCGCTTTTAAAAACGGAAACAATAACCAGAGTGAGCATTATCAGGTTGTTCAATTCAGCTGCGGCAAAAATAAAAAACTTAAAAAATAAAAATGCTGTTGCCAGCCATAGAATATTTTGAAAGTTAACTTAGCAACATAAATCAAAATTATGATACCTGAGCGCTTGACGTAACAAATCCTTCAATTCTATAAGTGTTGTATCGCCAAATGCTCAATTTAACAATTGCAATTTCAAATTAATATTGAAATGTACAGGTTTAGAATTTTCTACAGTGAAACGTTTTCGGAACTTCAGTATTCAAAAAAGTATACAAAAGCTAGACGTTAAGAACGTATCCAATGAGCGAGCAAAGCGAGCTTTGGATTGCGAAGCAATCCGAAATGAACTGCGAAAGCAGTTCCGGGGGTTGGTGAGCGCCAGCGAGCAGGGGGCGAAGCCTCCTAGTATTCTATATTTATATAATATATCGTCTAATTAAACCCATTGAAACAAGTGCAATGAAGTAATAAAGCTGCATAATATCACCTGATAATTATAATTTTACATATAATTTTATAGTGCGTATAATAATTTGGCCAGGGACTGTTGTACATATAAATTCACTTCTCGCTTTATATATTACATTTTGTGTTTGTTTTATTCTACATTTTTTTGAAAAACTTTATTTCCATTTTTTCGTTCTATTTGTTGTTGCTTAATCTTCTTGTTCCGAGACAGGGCATATATTTAGTACGTGTATATGGATTTTATTAGTTATGTAAAATTTTATAGATTAAAAAAAAAAAAAAAAAAAGACTAACACACAAACGTTCTGCAACAAATTTACGATAAAATGTAACTCGAATAAAATTAACTTTAGAACAAATGTTGTCCAATCAATGAAAACACCTCACAAAAAAAAAAAAAAAAAAAAAAAAAAAAAAAGAGAGTGTAAATGAGATCGAAGAAGAGAGAACAGCTGAACCCCACCCTGATTGGGTGGCCTCCTCTCATTTATTAATTTTTCACAACATCGAAAATGAACTTTATTGAAAAATCAACCCAATAACCCAGTTCTAAAAGGCATTCCTCCTCCTCACCCTCTGATGGAAAGGAAAGAAATGTCTTGTCTTCCGCAACAATGAATCGATATAATATATCGCTATCATTTCCGGCGAGACACTTTCTTCTTTCATGGAATTATTTGGATTTATTTTTTCATGCAAATATTGGGCAGGTATCATAGTAATATGTTAAGGATTTCTATAGCATGAAATATGAGTAATAGTCATTTTTTTTTAAAGAAATTTAAGAATATTTCTCGTTTGCTAAGTCAAATCAAAAGCTCCTATTTTAAATGCCTTAAACAGGAGGCAAAGTAAAATTTTTTTAACTGTATTTATTTTGCCGTAAAAGAATTATCAGGGCTTTAGGACGAACAAGCAACTGAAATATTTTATTTACAAGCAGCTGATATACTTTTTAAAATAGGCAACATTTTTAGATAAAAATTGATAAAAAACCTAGATAAAAATTTTAAAAATTAATAAATAAATCATAATTTTCGTGAGCCACGACCATGCAGCGCTGGTATAATTATCCTAACATTAAAAAATTAAATCACAAACGGTAAATTTTTAAATATTTAGGGCGAGGGATATTTTTAAAGAGTTTTTTGGTGGATTCTTTTTCTTCAGATTTTTTTGGGGGGTTATACAAATTGTTTTGCAGAAAGGACAGTAAGCAAAGTTGTACTTAAAGGGGAAAAAAAAGAAGAAAAAAAAAACGTCTCTGGCGTGTTTGATGATGGATATTCTCACAAGTAAAACGGAAGAAAGCGCTCGGAAAAAACACTGCGACTTAAAATTTAGCCTGAATTAGTTAAATATTTTTTTAATCTATTTAATATTGTTGAAGCAGTTGAATATTTTATAATCATTAATATGCAAGGATCAATTTGAAGTTAGTGAAGTGTGATCGAGACTGAGTAGCAACAGCGCCAGGAGGCGGATAATGTCGCAGTCACAAGTAGCAATTCAACTGTTTAATGGAGACCATCCATTGAAGTAGACGTGTTCAAATCAAAGTCGGAGTTTCTATCAAAGTAGGCGTTTTCGCATCACGTCTGGGTCACCAATGTGGGGCCAGTTGTTATCGACAATGTCAACCTTCATCTATGAAAAGGTACCCCAACATAGAATCTAGTTAATACGTCTTATATAATAGTGAATTGTAATTGTATTTTTGTTGTGGTAGATACACTACTATTCCTTTCAGCATACTCAATGTAATCCTTGCATATAAATAATTTTTTTTTTTTTAAATATCTAGTTACGTTTCGATAAATATTTAATTACATAAAATTTACTCTCAGCGCAACGGCCTGAATCGAATGGTTCGGTTGAAATAATATGTGAAAGAGTTATATCAGTTTTGTAGTGCGACCTTCATAAAACGCATGATTCTTTTTTCACAACTCTAATTTTGTTTTTAAAAATGATGTTTTAGAAAAATATTTTTAACAGCGAATCTAATTGAGATAGATCAGCTATAGCTAATAGAATACAGAAAATTGCTTAAATACAGTTTTTTGATGTCGCCGTAGTGATTTTGAGTTACGCTGTATAGTAGTATCACCTTAACTTCTTTTTTGCTCATCGTTATTTAACTTATACTATGATTCATTGTTCTATGGTTAATTGTAACCAAATTTTGGAATACTATGATTCATTTGGAATAATTTAATGAACTGTTATTTTTGTTTGCAATAAAAACTGTTATTGTTTATAAGTTATTTTCTTCAGTTGTTAATGGACATATTATGGAATGCTATATTATGGACATACAATAGAATTACTATAGAAATTTAATTATTAAGGGTAGGTTGGACCCTCTCGATGTATATTTGTTGTTTGTGGTGAAAGGTGAGAGGTTTTTCTAATTGGGGGGGGGGCACCCTTGTTATTTGTTAAAAAGCATTAATTCATAAGAAGACAAAATCTAAAAACAGTCTTAAGGTGTGTAAAGACTTGTCTTGCAAATGATAAAAATAAAGTCATTAATTTTTTTTTTTTTTTTAAGGATAGTTGTGTTGTAATCATTAAGGTGCTTTTAAAGAAAATATACTTTATTTTATGACGTTTTTATTTAACCACTTACTTGCCTGTGAGGGTTAAATCTTTCACTCAAAATTAAAACTATTTTCCGACTAACTAGTAAATAATACTTTTTTTTTTCTTCAGTGAAGCTAAAAGCAATAAGATATCTGCAAGTGACATAGTGTGGGTATCTCGATCCTGATGGGTTGTTGAAACGTGGTATTTGTTTACGTTGGCAACTGTTCTTTCCATCCTATTTCGAGCTAGCCATGCCTGTCAAGGTATCAATTCTCTTAAGTGACACATTCTAAATTCTTTAACAAAGATTCTTTCTCATGGAGTTCAATTCTTTCACTATATATTTACCCAAAGGCAGGCCCGAAGACATGTGGAACATAAACAAACTAATTATGCATCGAAGTTGCCAGGTAGCAAAACAAAAATATATCACGGTTGCACTAAAATACAACAACAAATAATAAATCTAAGTTAAGTAAGCGAAGTAGACAAGAAAGAATTATGTTTCTACTATTTCGATGTGGCTCTGTATTTAATTAACTTATCATTAATTAACATTCTAACTTATGTAGAGAAACTTAGGTCAACTTTAATACGCCATTTTGCTGATAAAGATTAGCTGGCGCTGACGTTAACCGACAGTAACGTTTCTTTTCCTGTAAACGTTAGAAATGTTTTTTCTCCTGAAATTAAAAAGGTAAAACAGTAAGTTATCGAACATTGATTTATAAACTGTACTTCAAATGTTTTTATTATTATTTTTTTTTTCATAGGACGATAGTAAGCCTACTTTTGAAGTAAAATACGCTGCTGCTATGGTTTGAAAAAAAATTATAATTAACATTTAATGCATAAAAGATACAACATTCAGTTTCTCCTTTTAAATTTTATTATAATTTTGATTCGAATATTTTATTATAATTTTGATTCGAATGCAACTAAATACCTCCTAAATATCGTATATTATTTGAATAAAAAAAAAAAAAAAAACACCTATATAATATAGCTGCATTTTAAATTTAATTTTATTTTTTTCATAATAAAATCGATAAGCAAAGGTCATTAGCATCGGGTGGAACAATAACAATCCCTATTGTATCATATTAACTCCGCCATTTCATTTTTTTGAAGATGATCCAGTAGCCTGAAAAAATCTGACACACTTTCCCTAGGCGATTTGAGTTTGGCCTTGAGTTTTTCTTCCATTCCATTAGATACAGGTTAATTTTTGGCGATCTTTTAAGTGAGTTCCTTTTTATCTTTTGTTTTCGGGGCTGAATATCATTCTGCGATGAAGAAGATGCCAGAGTAGGTTGAATGATCTAGTTTCGAGTGTGACCATCGTTTTAGAGGAAAGTGTTCCATCATTTCTTACACAAATCTGTGAAGTTGCGAAAGTGTGTGTGTTCTTGATGAGAAATAAATGTCTTCCGATGGGTGTGAATGGCGTGGGAATAAAAACCCTTAAAACATTTCAGGAAATATTTGGGTCTATTTTACAGTCACTGGCCAAATTATTAGACGCACAATAAGTTTCTATGCAAAATCTTAGTTATAAGGTGATATTATACAGCTTTATTGTTTTTACGTGACTGTTTGCACTTGTTTACGTTAGTTTATCAATTGGTTAATTTAGACGATAATATAATATAAATTTTATGATAGGATGTATTAGACGATATATTTATATAAATATAGAACATTTATTATATCAAGCATGATATTAATGTATTATAATAATTAGATCAAATTATGACGACTGTAGTTTTTTAATATTGACATGACTTGCGCAAGTTTATAGGCAATACTTTTATGTTTCAACATACATGTAATGGGTTTTTATTCAAGAGATTTTTTATATACTTCTTATTTGTATTTATTTTTAACGTATTGCATCACAATGTTACCCCAATTGATACAGGAGCGTAAACAAATGCAAACCGGTTTCATCAGAGTAAAAACAATACAGCTGCATAGTATAACCTGATAATTAAAATTTTGTATAGAATCTTATAGTGCATCCAATAATATGACCAGGGGCTGTAGTTCTGAAATATATCTTTAACTAGACTAGATTAATAAGTTGATTTGATTAAAAGATTATTGAATATTAGAAAAATATACAGTATACTCTCGATATCTCCAAGTTGTAGGTATACTAAAAAAATATATTTTAAAATTACCCTAAAAAGAAAAGTCCTTAAACATAACCATCTATCGAGTATTAAATGCTTTCATGCACTACATATTCTTTTTATTATTATACAGTCTCTGGCCAAATTATTAGACGCACTGTAAAATCTTAATTATTGTTTTTACGCGATTGTAACCGGTTTACGTTAGTGTATCAATTGGTTAAATTAGGCGATATATAATATAAATTCTACGATGGGATAAATTAGGCAATATATTATTTAATATAGAATATTTATTATATCAGGTATTATATTAGTAAATAATAATAATTAGACCAAATGATTAGACGCACTGTAGTGTTTTAATAATTACATGTTTTGCACTTTATATGCAATACTTTTATATTTAACCATACATGTGATTTGTTTTAATTCAGGAATGCATAATGTATCAATTGGTTAACATTGTTATGCAATACGTTAAAAATAAATACAAATAGGTATATAAAAAATATCCTATCCCAGTAAATAAAAAATCTAATTTAATAAGAATAAAATCCCCTTACATGTATGTTTAAATATAAAAGTATTGCGTATAAACACCGTGCTAAACATGTAATTATTTGCGTCTAATAATTTTGATCTAATTATTATAATATACTAATATAATACCTGATATAATAAATATTTTATATTTATGTAATATATCGTCTGATATAGTCCAGTTTACATTATATATCGTCTAATTTAACCAATTGATACACGAACGTTAACAAGTGCAAACCGGTTTCAGTCTCGTAAAAACAATAGAGGTGTATAGTATTACCTGATAATTAAGATTCTACATAGAATCTTATAGTGTGGCCAGGGATTGTAGAATCTAATAATTTGGCCAGGAATTGTAGATTATTTTTCAAATAACTTTTAATGGCGAAGAAATCGATCAAAATGGCTCTCCAGTATTCTGACACTTCAACAGAAAAATGCTTTCTCAGACGCCTGATCGGATCATTAAACTTAATCTGAAATACCTGAAAATGCAAACGAATTTTTAATAATGTCAACTCTCTCTCTCGCACTTTTGCTCGTTTATCCATTCGAGCCTTCGTGGTTGACCTACTTTTTTTATTTATTTATTTATTATTATTAGTTATTTGGCGGTAAAAACATGCCAGAATCACTTGGTGTTTTCACTTTGAATTTCTTATCAAATGTGCTTTTACGGTTCAGTTATTTCAGGCTACAACAAACTTCTACTCTACAGACCTTGACGATCTCTAATCCTGCTTCATAATGCATGCTACATTCATTACGGATTTCTTACGCATGTAAATAATGTGTTAAATTTCATTTTAAAGAAAAGCCATTCGACCATTTCAATTTCAAAATCACACTTTCTAAGACATTTTCAGAGATTGAATTCGTAGAACCTGACAAATAAAAAAAAGCAGACGATATATTATAGAATAAGTTTTACGAAGCTTCTTTCGCCTTGGAAAATAAGAAAAGTCACGAAAGTGAGGCAAAGTTAGAATTTTAAACTATGTATACCAGTTAGCTGCTAAGAATTACTTAAAACGGGCAAATAACGTAATTTTTTTTAAAAAATCTGCTAGTGTGGTGAGATTTACGAACTTGATGAAAATCATTAAAATCACTGAATTATGGGATACCTGCACAGTGGTCGGAAGTGGCTATGACTTATGACTAATATGACTTATTATAGTCGTTATTTTTTTGTAGTTTGTTAGTTTAGAAAAGAAGCACGGCTCTAACGCGACTAATTTTACGAACTTAATGTGTACAAATCTCAGCGGGTCCGTCAATGGATGCAATGAAAATGACCCTTTAGCTGAGCGTTAAGAGAAATTACGTATTTAAAATCACATATAACTAATATTTAAACGAGCCATTACAAAAAATAGATATTTTATCTCTTTTGTTACACTTTCTCGTGCGAATGCACGGACCGCAGATCGTAATTTGAACCTGAACCAGAGCACGATCATTCTCCGATCCAGTAGCCCCAGACGTATTGATTTGTTACGGGAGCTCAGAGAACTGTGTGACCCAGACAGATTTAGCGTGCACCAGTCACCATTTTGCACACGGAGAGTTTTCCGCCGGCGAGGATCGATTGGTTATCTGATCATGGTTATTCTCGGTACTCTGCAGAATCTTTTTGAAACATAAGTTAATATCATCGTTAATATCATCATAATATGACTAATGTAATAAAAAGATTACCTCGAAATATCTACGTTTAATATGGGCACACTGTTGCGGCGGAATTTTTTTCATTATCTTTAAATCATATTATTGTTTAAATCCGGAATAGAGTTAATCATATTCTTACTACCTGACATTTGACTATGAAATGCAAATTCATCGTAAGGGAAAATCGAAGGACGACTTCCTGTGATCTCATTTCACGCGCAACAATTCATAAAAAAAATAAATAAATAAAAAAATAATAAATAAATAAATAAAATAAAATTTAAAAAAAATAATAAAACATTTGCAACTCATTCGAAAGAAGGTTTTACATAACACGCATGATCTGAAAAACGCTATTTATTTCTCGAAAAAAAGTAGGAAATAATATGCAAACCGTCTTTCGGGAAATCATAATTTGTAGTTGGCGATATTTCCGCGCCGCAATGCCTATCGTGATAACTTACGACTTAATATTGTTTCCGATGACAAACAATGGAAAGTGAGTAAATTGTTTTGAAATGGAGTGAAAAACGGGGTTAAATGCTGATTTCTGAAAACAAAAATTTTCATGGCAGAAAAGGAGGGCAATATTTTAGGGAAAAATCAGAGTAAAACTTTTATGGACTGTAGGTTGTTTGATTATAAAAGCTGAGCTTTAACAACAACAAAAATAAATTAATTAATAAAAATTCCAATTTAAATTATGCGTTTCAAACATTGCCACACATTCATTTTTCTTTCGCTTTGAAAACTACTGATATCAATGAGATACCTGCAAGTGACGTAGTGTGGGTATCTCGATCCTGATGGGTTGTTGAAAAGTGGCATTTGTGGCGTTAGCAACTGTTCTTTCCATTCTATTTAGAGTGAGCCAAGTTCGTCAAGTATCAATTTCCTTAAGTGATACATTCTAAATTCGTTCGCAAAGATTCTTTTCCAAAGATTTCAATTATTTCATTATATTTTTACACAGAGATTTAACACAAAGACAGGCATGAAGCCACGTGGAACATAAATAATCTAATTATATATCGAAGTTATCGGGTTTAAGAAGGTTAAATGAAATAAGTGGGAAGGGGGGATTTTTCGACGGTGACTGAAGCTAATTAAAAAATTTAAACGTCTTGCTTTTGTTTAGTTTTAAATCAGATAAAAATTAAATTATTTTCTCCCTTTGTGTTTACTTATAAAACGAAACGTAGTTTTTAGGATTCTTTATACTTTTCTTTCGTTATGCTTCATTTAGCTTATGTCGGTTTTCGGTACATCGAATAAATTGGTACGACGATGCTTCTCTAAATTTAGATTCATAAATAATAGTAATCAGAAACTTTTATTACGTAACATTTTATATCTATTCTTCTAAGTCATTTTTGTAAATGGGGTGAATTGGTGTTTGAAAGAAAAAGTAATTAAAAATTTTTAAAAAAATTAAGTGCACCACCTAAATTCTCTTACACTCTTTTCTCAGGGAACTAAGTTAAAGTTGTTGAAATCATGTTTGTTGATAAATTCTATTTATCGATATTAATTCTTGAAGCGGTCTGAATATTATTTTTGCCACTGATCCCCAATTACAGTTTTTAACACTCTAGCTAATATGAAAGCAACAATATGGCAAGAAGGTGACGATAAATTCTTCTTGTAATAGCAGTTAGGAAATAATTGAAACTTCTCTCTAGCACAGAGGTCTAGATAATATTTGAGTGGCCAGTTCAAAATTTTGAGTGAGGATAAATTTTGTTTGGAGATTATTGAGAAATAAATGACGTGTCGTCGTGGTCAGAAAACTATTAGTATTTGTAATGTCACCAGCTCCAGTGAATATTTGAGAACTGTAGTTAGTCGAAATAACACCGACAATCTGGTGGGCGATACATTCTACTTACATCAGGAAGGAAACAGATAAAACTTGGATGTTGCTGCAGACATTTCAGAACTTTGAGGAGAATTCCACCAGATTAAAAGTCTCGTTATAAACATACTATTTTTGTATGTTTAATGTCACGTTGACTGCGATTTGAAAAAAATTTATTTTATTTTATAACCGTCGCTGTACAGCAGACCCAATAATTGGTTTTACGACTATTAATGTTCAACACTGCAGCCTTGTCATTGTGAATCCAATCCAGAAGTGAAGGGAACTCCTGGATCAAGTATTGGGAGAAATTTGCCGACTTTCTTGATGGAATTAACCCGCATTTGCGTTACATGGAGAGGAAAAACCATGAAAATCTCCTACGGTTAGTGTGATGGCAAAAACCATGATGAGTCTATCACTGAGGATATTTTACGTCAGCACTGTGGTCGGTGCGAACCTGGTGTGGAATTCGTATTGACCAGCCATCGCTACGATTCGAACCCGGTTCACCTCATTGGAAGATAAACGCTCTATCCGCTGAGCCGCCACGGTTCGATTTGAAAAATTGTGATGAAAGTGAACTTAACATAATATGCGATACCCCACCAATATTCGCGGTAGATACGTGTGAAGCGTGGCTCGGTTGGTAGTGCTGTGGGCAAGTTAGATTCATAGGCCTCGAAGTGTTGGGTTCGATACCCAGTGAGGGTCGATTTTTAAAATTTTTTTTCGTTTATTTTACATTTCCCGATTTTTTTAATGTGTTTCCCGATATTTTCACCTATATTTAACATGAATATCGCTAATTTACGCAAAAATATTCCATACAAATGTGATTTGGGTCGAGTTCATTAAGATTTGCGACAAATTTGACCGAGCAATAAGCTATATCATTCCAATAAACTTTAATTCTTTTTAAGGTTTAAAAAAATTATGACATATTAGATAGCGTGTTTTTTTTTATTTTTTTATCTGCACTACTTAAAAAGCTTTTTTGAAAGAATATTTCTTTTGTTGTCTGTGAATCAGGCAATGGTTTCAGGAATTTATCAAAAAGACAACTTTTAATGACGAGGTTGATTTTTCTAATACGAAGAGTAATAACGTCACTTGAAATTTTTATTTTTATTAAGAAGACAATAAATGCTACTCCGTTTCGAACTAATAGCCAATTTCATGAAACTGAATTGTTGGGCGAACTGAACAATAGGATTAGCTGTGAATAAAAGGCAATTTTGTCAGATATTGAACAATTGAATTTTATATGACAGAGGAAATTATTAAAAGGAAACAAAATCGTCGCCAAAATATAACATTTTATTCCTCTCTGTTATTTACAAGGGATTTGCTATTGTATTCTTCAGGGGGAAAAAAGGAAGTGACAACTCACTTGACAATAGGGAACATTTACAATTCATCTTTTGAACTAAAAAGGATATTTTAATAATGCACTAGACTATTGGATTTATTAGTTGTCCAGAAAGGTTTGATTGTAAAATATGCGTTAAATTATGCTAATGACTGTAACTTGCAACTCCATATGACCCCCACCCCCACTTATTATTATTTTTTGAATTGTTATCTCTTTGTGATTTTTTTCACCAGTTGTTAAAAGTTTGGATGCATTATTTTCGTAGCCTGTTTAACTGTCCTACAAAAATAAATTATGCCTATATATAATGATATACCACACATATATCAAGTTGGCGGTCTTAAGGTCTATACTATTTGGGAAATACTTGGGTTAAAATAGAAGTGGCCTATCTTTCTCAACGTGCTAAATAATTTAAAAAGAGATTTTTCCGCAAATAGCATACTTTTTTCATGTAAGTCTGAATATGTAAAAGTTAGTATGAATCTAATAATAACTAATAGTTGCTTAATAGTTAATTATTAAGCAATAATCGAATAGTTAGTGTAATAAAGGATTAATTTAGATTATCCCAAAATTCCTTCCACCCCTGTGAATTCCTGGAATTTTGATGTATTCGTATGAATGCCAAATTTTGAGCATAAGTTAATCACCACCTTATACAGACACATTTCATAAATTAGAAATTAAGCGTAAGTTTTGACACCACTTTTTACTTTTTTAAACAATTGCATAGGAATGATCATTGAAGTACTTGTAATGATTAAAATAGAGATCAATAATCAATAATCTTGAAGGAATTATTTGTTTAATTTTATACGTATTATTACTTATTTAATTTTTTTTTTCTTTTTTAATATTTATCAACAATTTAAACTAGAAGATTGGGAAGAGTTTGATATTCTTCTCACAAGAATGTACTAGATTTTATGTTGTTGCTTTCTTTTTAATTTAAAATTGCTAAGAAAAAGTCAATTTTGTCATCACTTTTTATGAATTATTTATACTGTTCATACTAAAATAAATATAAAAAAACTAATTGAATCATTAAAGTAATATATATACGAGTATAATGATGGTGAATAAATCTTTATTATTAAGAATTAAAATTAGAAAATGACATTTAAATATTATAAGTTATGAATGTAATATAGGATTTTGTTTAATATTAAAAATTGATATAAAAAACACTATTACTGAAAAAAGTTGTAGTTAAAAAAAAGGATGATAAAATTTTTAATTGAAAAATAAATAAGTAGTTAAAAAAGTAAATAGATTTTTATGTCTGTACAGTAAAAGGTGAATTTTCATTTCACCATATATTTTATAAGGCATGGAAATGCATTTTAACCGAGTTTACTCCTCTCGGCCACTGCAGTGTTTATAGTTTTAATTTGCACCTTTATTTATTTTTAATTTTCTGTTTCACTCTCGGCTAACGCGGTTTTTCTAGTTTTGTTTTTCGCCTTTATTTTTCATTTTTCGTTGGCAACTAAACGTTTTCTGTTTTAAGCCTACTAATCATGAGAAGGACGCCAAATTTTGAGAGTTCGAAGTATGTTCACTTATATTACCATCTTCATATTTTTTTAAATCAAATTAGGATTTATATCAAGTGAATTTAATAGAAAGCGATTGTTTAATGGTAAGTATGTATATGTACAAATTTAGGTTTTACTGCCAATAAATAAAAACAAACAGTTACATAAATAGCTCAAATAGGTAATAAATCAAAAGGCTCAAACATTAAAATAAAAGACTTAAGAAACATAAAATTCTAAATCATTACTAAGCAGTCTGTAATTATCTAATATGGCTTATGATTTTTTTATTTTGCAAAGTCAAGAATTAATATTATAGTTTTTATTATATTAGTAAACTTCATATAATCTTGAATGCTGATCATTGTAAAAACTATTCGTTCAAAATTATGTGGTTAACCAAATTTACAATAATATCCGACAGCCAAATCGTACAAATTTGGAAAATTGCGTTTTCTATAATTTTTAATGTAATTTGAACAATCGGGTGTTTAAGGATTTTGAAAAGTTTCTGCAGGCAAAATAATAATTGCTTTCATTTTTTACGAAAGTTTTTTAGCGTGCCTCTGGCTTTTTGGCGTGTGTTGAGCTAATACATGATTGCCCAAATATCCCCATGAATGCATTCTGAGTGATACACAAATCCAACTCAAATTTAAAATAAATAAACATTTTTTAATTGTTAAAAATATGTATGAATATGATAATGATGAATATCTTGAATCCTTTAATTCTGTTTTTAATTTAAGTTTTATCACGATAATATCAAAAAATGCAAGGATATCAAATTAAAAAAAGAAGAAAATTTTAAGAATTGTTACTTATTTTTTTCTGAGGATTAAAATTCTAAAAAGAAAAAAAGCGAAGATTTTGGATCCTTACTTATTCATTTTCTCAATGGCACCACAGAAATTTTTTTTTTTTTTTTTTTTTTTTTTTTTTAATTTTGTTCGAAATAAAACTCTGTAAATATCAGGAAGTAATTTGACGAGTATGAATAACACAAGATAAGTTTGTAGAAGACTTCAAGTATGATGAATGCGACTCAAACACGTGGATGCATGAAAGAATAAAAAACTATTGTTCTTAGCACTTCCTTAAAAACTCTCTTCTTTAGAACATCCCCTGAAAAGAAAGAGAATTTACTACAATGGAACAAGTAAAACAAAATAGACATTTTGTACCATCCTTTACACGATTCCAATAATATTGGAACAATCGTAACTTAAGTCTAAAATAAGTTTCCATTTCATTTTTAGATTTTTCTCTTACTACTACAAACTTTTACCTCATTGAAACTGATTTGGTAACATTGCCGGGAGGAAGTAATCGAAAACAAAAGAGTACTTAAAATAATCTCAAAATCAGATATCGATATGTACCATTTATGCAATATTTCCGCTTATCTTGTTGAAGCGTAAGTTGTTGTTGTCTGTGGACCGTATCGACTGGGTTAGAGAGTAGAAAACTAAAATGAGAAGCTTACCTTATGTTATAACTTATTTCATAGGATTTTGTATGTTCTCATTTCCTTACATGAGGTGATTTTGTTTTCTTTTCGCCCAAAAATGATAAAGTTTTAATAATAATTCAACACTAAAATCTTTGTAAACTTGCTTAAAACTTTATTTTTTTCAGTTTGTTTCACTTTTACTATTAATTCTAGGCTTTCGCCTTAGCTTAGGTTTAGAATAGCTTACGTCTTCTCTTAGTTTAGTTTTAAAATATCTTTTAGAATTAGTTAAAAATTTAGTTCCATAAAATCAATTGAAATTTTTTTATTGGTAAACTGAGAAGAAGGTTTTATAGATTCACCTGACAGTAACTAATTTATTTAATCTAAACTAAATTCTAAAATATAACAAAATACATTCATTCCATGAAATCAATAGCGCAATAAGAAGATAGCTAATAGCGCAGTTCACGGATGGACTAAGTTATTTTTTTTACTGGATCTTCGCCAACACAAATTTGGGTTTCGATTACCGATGAGTACTAATTTTAATACCGCGATGTATTGTCAAGAAATAACGATATTTAACAACATATCACGTAATTTTTTTTCAATTCAACCTTTTTATACCATTTCTTTTGTTGGTCATTAATTTCGTAACGCAAATAAAATTCATCAACACTCACGATATTATCGTATTCAGTTTAATGTATAAAATACGAGATTTTATCGTGTTCGATGTGGTGTCATTGTGTTTTAGGGCTCAGGGGACAGGGCGTTCGCCTTTCAATGAGGTGAACCGCATCCGGCTTGCACCGACCACAGTGCAGACGTAAAATATCCTCAGTAGTAGATTGATCATGGGTTAGAGTATCCTTGCCGTCAGGCTAACCATGAGAGGTCTTCGTGGTTTTCCTCTCCATGTAACGCAAATGTGGGTTAATTCCATCAAAAAGTCCTCCACTAAGGTAAAATTTCTTCACTCAATAATTGATCCTTGTCCTCTAGATTGGGTTCAAAATTACAAGGCTACGGAATGGAACACCAGTAGTAGTAAACCAAAAAAATTAGGACAGCTGTTCAACGACGGTTATAAAATAAAATAAAATAAAATTTTGTGTTTGAGGTAAATCCCACACATTGTCAGATCATAAAATAAAACAATTTTAATGAGAAACAGTGTTTCGTAAACAGCTGTTTACATTTTTTGAACTTAATGTTTCTAACATCCACTTAAATTTCATTTATAAATCTCCCCTCTATTTATAAATCTTCTTCAATTATTTTTCCTAAAAGTGTTTTGTAAGTAGCACACTTTCATCTATTATAAAGAAAAAACTTTTACTTATTACTTACACAACTTTACAAGCTTTTACTTATTTTCAAAACTTGGCTAATGTTAAATTTAAAATATTTCGGTGCCTGGGAAAAAATAAACGGTATAATTATTTTAAAAATAAACTTAAAAAAGACACAATTTTATTACACTTTTAAAATTTAAATTCTAACCAAAAATATTTTTTTAAAAGGTTTATACCAATAATTTATATTTTTACTTTTCTATCCAAACATAAATTCAATAGAGAAAAATTTAAAAGATTTCTAATTCTCTTTAGCAAAATAAGTTCTTCTTGCAAGCTTCAAGAAACCGTCTTTTATTTCCTTTTTATAATGGAAAAATAATATTCTATCACTGTACCAAAGACAAGTACTTGTGAAATTTTAATGAAAGGAAGGAAATAAAAATTAGTGATCGCTTGCTTTGAATTCATTGCCGTATTTTTGCATTTCATAAGAATTTTTGAGTAACAGATGTCTCATTAACTTAATAAACGTTACCGTAACATTCAAAACAAGGCACACAAAATTGTGAAAGGTTCTTGATTGGATTGTAATAACTAATAATGTACCGGCCATAAGCAAATGACTGATTAAGTAAACAAATTGTTTGACAATTGGTTCCCTTTCGTTTACCAAAACGATATTTACAGGAAGTAACGCTTAACCTCATCCACTAATGGGACGCAATTTTTTGAGTCGGAAATCGTTTTACAAAATAACCTTCCAGAACTTGCACAAAAATGCAAATTGTATTTTAACTCCATAGTAAATATTAAACCTTAATTGATTTTTCTTTTTTTACTAGAAGATATATTTTTGTACCCAAATTTGCGGTTAACAATGATCTAAACAAAAAAATAATAAATAAATAAAATAAAAAAGAACGATATTTTAAGTAATAAGACTCAAAAGAAAATTTTAGTTTGAATGAACTCGGATTGAGTGTTTTGACCCTCGTTATCTCTATTTTGAAATTAATATTGTATTGTCCATTTTAGTTTAGTCAGGATAAAATTCGAATATTACTCTAACTGAAATTTTATATTTTTGTAAATATCGTCCTATCTCTATAATGACTGTTTCGGACATTTTTACGCCTTATCTCTGTATTAACATGAGCCTATGTTTGGGTCATCTTTATAAAATGCTAAATTTGTTTGGATGTTTTTTTTAAGGAATTGTTTTAATTCCTAATTTTTTGTGGTTTGAAAAACTTCACATGAGCAAAATAAATCATTTTTTAGATATGCAATAATTTTAACAAATTTAAACACATTTTAATTACCCCCGAAAATTCAAATAAAGCATTTTTAAACTATGCATAGTTTTTTTAAAAAATTATATGCTAACCAGTTGTAATCCATAAATAATAAAATAATTTTCGAAACCATGGAAGTTAATTAAAAAAGTTAAATAAACATAAAGGTGTAACAAATCAAAAAAAAAAAAAATGATAGGTATGAATTATTTTGTCAAACTAAACAGTTATTAAAACATCTTTCAATGCCCAAGTACCTAACAATGTATAAAAGTAGATTTCGGATGCCTTTTTAAGTTTTTCCTGGTAATAAACTATACAAATTGGTGTTTGCATGATAATCAATCACTATTTGTAGAAGGAAAAAAATGCGCACATAATACAATAAAATAAATTAATTTTAAAAAATATATAAGGAAATGTTTATTTTTATTAAATGTTTATTGTTTGTTCTTATTAAATGTTTATTGTCTATATTCTTATTTTATTTAATGCAATTTATATAATGTAAGATTTTCAATGGCCCCTGAGTGCCTGGGGCCCCCGGACACTACCCGGTTGTGCCTATGCGTAAAGACGATATACTACCCAAAATGGCGTGTTAGAGCATTGCGATCGCGAATGACCGATAAGTACCTTGCTTTTCAAGATACTTAACTGTTTTCGAATTTTGGACTGAAGTACATCGATTTGAACGAAAATGTCATTCAGCGACTACCTACGATCTTGCAAAGGTAGAAAATCTTCTTTCCTTTTGTAGATATGTAATAATCAACAAATGACTGCCCGCCAAATTAGAGAAGATTTGAACGTGGGTTTTGATTATGGCAGATGTTGGCGGTTTATTTATTTATTTTTTTTGTCAATTTTTTGCTTCTGTGATTAGAGTGGACGATAATTTTCGTTAAGCCTACTATTCTAATTCGTTTATTTTTTTATTCATATAAAGTATCCTACACACTTTTATTTTTTATTTGTTTTTTTATGACCGTAAAGATGACATTTTATTAAGCGTTAGACTTTCTGAGATGTTTTTTTTTAATATTATTTTTATTTTATTATTTATTTTATCACTAGCCGCCAGCTGGTTCCCTTTTTTTTTTTTTCTTTAATAAGTGGAATTTCAAGTATTTCGAGTTCTAAAATCGTACAGTGAAAAATCAATACAATAAGTAATCATTATTAACTCTAATTGTTCAAGTGAGAGTGGATTTAATTTTTGTCTCTTACTAGTTCGTATGGTATCATGCAGGGCCCGACGTAGCCTAATTGGGGCCCGGGGCAAAAACTTCTTTGGGGGAGGGGGGCCATGCTTCAGTAATAAAGAACCAAACTTTATGGAGGTACTTAAATTTTCACCTCATTATACGTAGATAACAAAAAAATGGACTAGAACCAGGGGCCTGTCCAGGCAGAATTTACTACCGTTTAGCGGTACCTTCACAAATTCAACTTTAGGAAGAACGGTAATTTCACAAATTCAACTTTAGGAAAAACGGTAGTTTCACAAAATAATTTTTCTTAAAATTTTATTATTTTATCCCTTAAGAAACTATAAATCATATTTTTACCATATTTTTGTGTTGATTTTTTAATACAATTTTTAATTTTTCACAAATTATGTTTAAATTTTCACAAAATAGGTACCTCTCAGAAAAACCTAGACAGACCTCTGAGAACCTAAAATAGCTGTAAAGTCCCCCTTCCAATGGTTAGACGAAATATCGTTCCGTCCATTTTATTGATTCTCTGTCCATCGTGCCGAATGCAAATTTCTGACTGTTATTTTCAGATTGTTAACTTTGACATCTAGCTGCGAAATATTCCTATCCTTGCTGACATCGAGGCGAAATTCAGATAAATTTTAGCAATAATGATGGCTGAATTAAGGCAATCAGAATCCTGTATTTTTGTAAACATATTGCATTTTGCGATATATAAAAATACAGCTTTTGATTGGCCCAAATTTGTCCTTCGTAATTGCGAGCTAAATTCCGCCTTAAAAAGCCATGGATTTATGAAATATAGATTTTTTGTGTTCATACGATGAATTTGCTGGAAGCTGGAAGAAACTAACATAAAACTGAAGGATTTTTTCACTGTACTGATATTTTGTTTAAAAAAAGTTCATTAAAGAAGGAAACCTAATATAAACTCTATATTCGATTTTGGGGCCCCCTCTGATGTGGGACCCAGGGCAACTACCCGTATGCCCCTGCCTTTGTCAGGTTCTGGTATCATGGTGAATTTGTTGTTAAAATGTTTTTAATGTCTGTTGTGTGATGTGTGAATGTGGCCCACCCTATAAACGGGTATCTGTGGCAGTGGGTAACGTGACTTAGGTTCAGAGGTGCCGACTGAACGTTAAATGAGCAATACTTCCGGCATCTTCCAAGGTGAAGAACAAATGTTCAGTGCCTGCCGTTAAAAAATAAATAAACAAATTAAAAAAAGGAAAAAAAAAAAAACTTATCTGTTATAGATACGCATGTTGTCCTTATGTTAGTGACTGATTTTTCGAGTTGACATCCACACGAACCCTTGGCTAATGTATAAAAATTTTAATATCACGATGGTCAAAAATATATCGTGATAATTTTCCCTTTTTTTTAAACTTTTTTTGGTGAAGTTTTTGATATTTTCACTTAAAGGAAAATTAGATAAAGTTTAAGAATTTAAAATTCGTGATCGTAAAAGATGAGAACAATAAATTATCACTATTAATAGTTGGTTTTAAGAGGTTTTAGAATTTAGAAATTTAAAAGTCTTGAAATTGAAATGCCCCTAACGAATAAGATATATATATCTGCTATGAATTTAGCGAACTTTTAAGGATATTAAATTTTTTCAGTGGTTTCGTCTGCTTATATATATTTTTTAAAAATATTTTGTAAAAATATTGTTTCCATGGCAACGCACGTTTTAATTTTAAAAAATTTTTATCAATGAATTTGTTTACTGTTTCCATCAATAAAATTTTGTATTTTCGATACTGTGGCTGAACGCCTAAAAGAGATGATTGTTTACAAACCACGACCTTTTAAAAATTTGAAAACACGATCCTAATTTCCAAACAAGACATTCAAACAGAATTGTAAATTAATACTATTAATACCACATTCGATAAACTGGTAAGGAACAAGACACACCGCGGGAGAAAATAAATTTTAAAAATAGATTTTTCACCCCGGTCATAAATGATAGTTGTCAAAAAACAATTTATTTTTGAATTACTAATTTTATTCTGCGGAATCTTCCTGAAATAAACAAAACGATCGGTCTTCTCAAATTATAATTTGTTTTTATACAAACCGGTTAATGTGGTTGGCAGGTTTCAGTAATATATTTATTAAAAAATATTTTTTAAATGCTGGAAATATATCTTAGGCAGAGGTTTGAAAAACTGTATTATTTTTGTAGTTTACAACTGCTTTGTTACAAATGTAGTGGCTACTAATTACTATGGAATTATAGTGACTGCTTTACAACTTCAAGTAATAGAACTTAGCTGAAGAAATTAATTTACACCTGCATAATTTTACACTGCTGGTGAAATTAATTTATACCTAATGTTCAAAATTCGTTTTGAATAAAAATATTGGCTTATATTATGCATAAAGAATTATTTAGAAATATTTATTCATGTTTACGTGAGCCAGTTTGTTATTTTAAAACATCTTTTCTCAATTTGTTCATTTAGTCTTCAATATTTTACGCCCTTCTTCACAGCGAATATTTATTTTAGGAAATGCTGGAAACTATACAATACTTGCAATTTCGCAGTGTTTAATGCTCTTTTATTTCCTCTAATTAATGAAGACGACAGAGAGAGGAATTTTTAAAAATCATTATGAAAAAGATGTTTCGATTAAGTAACAATAAATTGCTCCTTAAAATACAATAATAAAACCTCTCTATTTTCATTGCGCTTCTGAATTTTCGACATGCAGCCATGCCATATACAATTCTGAAAAAAGAATCGTAAACTATGAAATCAATTAGTATTCACATTTATCCAGCAGACTTTATGAATTTGGTAGTTAGTATGGATTTCTTTTCATAAATGTGCTTTTCGATTCTAATTTTTGAAATTAATTTTCAAAATCCTTTCATCAAATCAGTTTTATTAATGTTCGTCTGTTATACGGTGCTGTGAAAAAATCTGACATTCAAAAATTTGCAAAAATATTATAGATGAATCTTCAGTTTTGTAGCCCGTTCTGATAGGAAATGAATCAAAGAGCAAACCTCTCACTGCAATATGAGCAGAAATTAGCAAAATAGGACACAATAGACAAGTTAGGAATGTCGAAAAAGCATTGACGCACGTTTTGCTTTCCTGGGCTCCTGATGGCTAAAGAAAAAGAGGAAGACAAATGCAGCCTGGTTTTAACGATTGAATGGATTGTGATAATAGGAAACTATATAATTAGCAGGGAAACATGGAGAAGTTGGTTGGATGGAGCCTAATAATAATTTTAATAACAATATCTGACTATTATTTGCACAGTTCACCGGAAAAAATTTAAATAGCGTTTATTTTTATTTTAGCATTTTCTAAAGCCTTACAGTATTTCAAATGGCGCTTATCGGTTTTGGGGCTCTCACGCTAGATTCTGGTTTAAGACAGATCGTCGGTTACCAATGATACCGTATTAAACACCACGATATGGTCATCCTTAACGACAACAATCAATATAGAATTCGTTAATTGTGCGATCATTATTTATTATTATAATAATCGTATACGATAATATCGCAAGTCTTATCGATAACTTAACACAGCTGAAGGTAATAAAACTAAGAATATACATAACAAAAATTATTAAGTACGGTATAATTGAGAATGTTGATACATTTCATTTGGATACCGAAAATCCAATGTATAAATTAACTAAATTCGAAAAATATCGCAATAGATTTTTAAAAAAAGAGAGAAATTTTTTCGACAATACATGGCTGTATTAAAATTTGTATTTATCGGTAATAGGAACCTATGTTCATGATGACGATAATTCGAATAAGAAGTCTTCACCACATGTACCGAATAGGTAACTTAAAGCCGTGATGATTCTGGGGATAGTGCGTACACCTTTCAATAAGGTACCGGGTTCGAATCCCAGCGATGGCTGGTCGATACGAATTCCGCATCCGGCCAGAGCCGCCTCAAAAGAAGGAGGAGTTACAGTTGAAGAGGGGGGCTCGGTACTGAAAATGATCTTCAGCTCTGACGTCACGCATCACGATCCATGTTTCAGCTGGTTTGTGTTGATTTTATAGCGTGTTATAAATATCTCCTAATATCGTCGTCAAAAGTCACTTTACTGATTTAATTAAGGTATTGGTAAATAGTTTTTAAGCTTTTGGATGGGGAATTCAATGTATTTTTTATACAATTAGGGGAGAAAAAAATATTTTTAAATATTGTAGTTACCCATGAAATTGCTTACATAATGCAAGTACATAATAATTTTGCTCATTTTATTAATAGTACAATACTTAAAATATGTTTCTAATACGTTTCTTTTGTTTTTCTATATATTTGTTTTTAACCATGACTGGTTTAAGTTTTCTTTTGAATACTTTCTTTTGTTTTGCTAGTGAAACAATAATTATTGTAAGCTAGTATTTATAAGAACAAATGATTCATAGCCAGTTATTTTAATTCTTCATATCTTGTTTGTATTTTTATTTATTTATTTATTATTATTTTTTTTTTTTTGTATGATTGCATTAAAGAAAACAATTTTAGCTTTTAGTAACAATGTTAACATTTCCCCTCTACATTTCTATAATTTAGATTGATGTGACAATCACTTGTATTTATATCTTGATATATAATGTAAATGTAAAAATAATTATAGTATTGTTATTCATGAAAAAGTATTGTTTGTACGAGGGTTGCTATTTATATTTCTGGCCTAATAATGAAAAAACAAATATGTAGGATCATAATTGGTTTTATTGTTTTTCAAAATATTCTCCATGATGATCAATACACTTTTGCATGCGTTTGAACCAATTTTCAAAGCACTTTTTCCAGTCCGATTGAAGTAACTCCAAAACATGCGTTTTGAATGCCTCAACCGCTTCTTCGGGGGTCGAAAATCGTTGTCCACGTAATTTATTTTTGATGTGTGGGAATAAGAAGAAGTCATTGGGTGCCAAATCGGGCTGTACGGCGGATGACCCATCAGTTCGATCTTTCGCTCCGTCAGAAATGCCTTTGTTTGAGTCGATGTGTGAGAGCTCGCATTGTCATGATGAAGAATGATTCGCCTGTTCTTCTGCTTTTTTCGAATTTCTCCGATGACTTCTGGCAAACAAATGGTCGTGTACCATTCAGAATTGACCGTCCTGCGTTGCTCTAACGCCACTGTTGCCACATGACCGTTAATGCCGAAGAAACAGGCAATCATTTGTTTCGATGTGCTTCTTGCTCGAAAAACTTTTGTTGGTTTTGCCTCGTCTTGGAAGACCCATACAGTTGATTGCTGTTTTGTTTCCGGCTCATATGCATAGATCCATGATTCGTCACCTGTGTAGATGTTTTACACAGCCTTTGATGTACCTTGAACGTATTTTTCCACCATTTCCTTGCACCAATCGACACGAGCCTTTTTTTGAGCGTTTGTCAGATTATGCGGAATCCAACGCGAACAAATTTTTTTTTACGCTCAAATGTTCATGAAATATTTTATTGGTGCTAGTTATACTAATGTCCAAAGACGCCTCTATCTCATGGCATGTCACATGACGATCTTGCTTTATTAGTTCACGCACAGCATCGATCTTTTCTGGCACAACAACGGATTTTGGACGACCTGCACGCAGTGGCGGACTAAAGCTAAAGCGGGCCCTAGGCAACATTGTAATTCCTGGCCTATTTTTCAGTCATGACACATACTATGCGTTTGGTAGTTTGGTTTTAAAGCATATAGTATGTAGTTCTATTTAAATATCGGATTCCAAGAAAAAAAAAGGAAAAAAAAAATAATATACATGTACAAAAATTAAATAAACATAATTTATTAAAACAAACAATAATACTTAAACAAATATACCCAGATTGATCAGTTATATTGCCTTTTTTCTCACTTTTAATTCTGCAAACTCGTCAATTAGTTTGTCATAATTAATGGAGTTATTTAACAACCCTTTCTCTATATAAAGTAATGATAAACTATTTATTTTTTGTTGGCCTAATGTGGATCTTAAGAAATTTTTTATTCTGGCCATTACTGAGAATGATCTTTCACCGCTTGCATTGCTTATTGGAAGGGTTAAATAAATTCTCAGAATTATGTTTAAATTAGGAAATGTTGCAATAATATCATTTTCTTGAATAAGTGACCACATGGATACAGGCGAAATAATATTTTCTTTACTTATAAAAGTCTTAAATTGTAATACTTCATTTTTCAGTTCTGCTAGGTTTAAATCTTGTTCATAACATTTTAATTCCCCTATTGAAGAGTCACTAACATCGCCAATCTCTTTTAGCTCCCCCCCCCCGCTATTAATTGTTATGAAGAAGGAGGCAATAGTTAATTTTCTTGTGAATTTTGACCCTTCGTTGCATCGATTTCATCATTACTTTGAAATGATTTTAAATTTATATTTTCTCCTCTTGTTCCATCTTCACAAATCATTCATCATCAAATCAACGATTCGGCATAATTTGGATACATTTCAGCAATAATTATAAATATCACGTTTTTCTGTTAAATAAAAATTAGTTATAAAAACTAAAAATCTAATTTTCGAGCCCCAAAAATTACGGGCCCTAGGCATGTGCCTAGGCCTTAGTCCGCCTCTGCCTGCACGGGATTCGTCCTGGATCGAACATCGACCACGATTAAATTCGTTATACCAATTTTTTACAGTGCTGTAGGATGGCGCTTTATCGCTGAATAAAGAATTAAGTTCATCGAAGCACTCTTGTCTTGACAATCCACGTCGAAAGTTATGAAAAATAATGGCACGAAAATGTTCACGATTCAATTCCATTTTTTGAAAGAGAAGAACTTTTTAATTTACTGTCAACAACACAAATGAAGCTATAATGGTAAATCGTCTGCTGAATTTATGCTTAAAAATATCAAACTTTCGATTAAAATCGTCTGCGGTCGCCTAGCAACACTTACTGTTGCCAAGGCCAGAAATATAAATAGCAACCCTCGTATGAAGAATGAATAAAAAAATTTCATTATATTCTGTACCTGCAAAACTTATATAACTCATTTAAA
Source organism: Parasteatoda lunata (assembly GCA_949128135.1). Lineage (NCBI taxonomy): Eukaryota > Metazoa > Arthropoda > Arachnida > Araneae > Theridiidae > Parasteatoda > Parasteatoda lunata. The sequence goes on from OX421971.1 coordinate 6,054,933, forward strand.
TTCACCTACACATTTGACGAAATATGTCTGCTTTTTTTCCTATATTAATTTTAAAAAAAAATGTAAGTTTTAATTTCGTTATATACATTTTTTTTATTCTCTTAAATTTATTCTTTAGTATCTTATAAAATATGAATCTTATGACTTTTAAACACCATTTTAATAGTTTTGTTTTGTTAAATGCTCGACACGAAATATTTTTACAATATAAGAATTAATTCTTATTAAATTTTTTTTTTTATGTGACTAGTCTCTTACCTGAAAGTATTCCAATTATTTGGTTCAAAACTTCTTATTAGTAAATATCAATTGATTGAATAAAGATTTAGTTGAATCATAAAAAGTGTAGTAGGTTGTTCAACTTATGTGGATTTAAAATATAATTTGCAATAAATAATTGTTAAGCAACATCATAGCTAAATCACATTTTCATTTTTTTGAATTTAAAAAAAGGTAATTTGGAGAAGAAATATTGACCATCTGTAATTAAAATATTTTAACGGAACTCATAACATTTATTAAATTGACTAGTTATCTCTCTATGCATTCAGATTCAACTATTCTTATGGATGATAATTCATTTGCACTAAATTTTATGAGGTTAAAGGTTTGGTAATTTAAGATGCAAAAGAAACTGGAATACATGTAAAAAATAAATTATGTTTAATTAGAACAAATTAAATCCTAATTAAAGTCACGTAGTTTAGGCACAAGAGAAATTTTTTAAAATTACTTGAAATTCGTTTTAAGACAAGCTTTTAGCTTGACTGATAACTTATGAATATGCAAATAGATGAAAAAGTTATTTCTCTGCACTACTTCACATAAAAATAACTAAATTAATATTCTTTTGAAATTATTACTAAGGAAATACAATGTTTTCGTTAAAACGAAGATTCCCTTTCTAGCAGAGCTTGAAATTTTATAAATAAAGCTATCTCTTTTTGACAACATTCAAACTACTGAAAGAGAAAGTGAAGAGCTGGATCGTAATGCGTGACATCACAAAACCCCTGAACTCCTCCTTCTTTCGAGGCGGCCCGGCTTGCAGCACAGTGCTGACGTAAAATATTTTCAGTTATAGACGGATCATGGGTTAGAGTTCCCTTGCCGTCAGGCTAACAAGGGGAGGTTTTATGGTTTTCCACTCCATGTTACGCAAATCCTGGTTAGTTCCATCAAAAAGTCGTCCACGAAGGCAAAATTTCTCCTAATACTTGATTCAAGAGTTTCTTTGTCTTCTGGATTGGGTTCAAGATGACAAGACTACGGAGTTGAACATTGGCAGTCCAAAAATTAGGTCGGCTGTTCAACGACAGTTACAAAATAAAATAAAGATAGGTAACTTTCAAATTAGAGAGTAACGGATCTCAGGTTTTGTGTGGATTAACAAAAGGAAAATTGCTAAAAAGAAAGTACATAATTTGTGAGAGAAAAACAAAATAGATTAACATTCAATGTAAGACTATTGATGCATAGATTATTAAGGAAAGATGTAAAAATACTTAAAAGATAACCGTTTAAATAGAGATTATTAGAAAGGCTTAAAACAACAAGTTTAATTTTCTTTTCATTAAAAATTAACATTTTTTATAATTAATTTTTAAGAAACGTGAGAAATATGAAGAATTTAATTTCACTTTCAATGTTTTGTTTCAAGGAAATATTCACGGCTCATAAATATTCTTACTAAACTATTTTTCTTTACCTGGTATTTAATTTATTTGCACTTTAAATATCTATTACTGTATTCAAACGATTAGTGCACACGTACTTTAATGATAGGCATAATTTTATTTCGAATTCCATTGCAAATACGTTTTGAAAGTATATTTTATTTCTTAAGAATTATTTAAATAAAAGAGAAACTATTTTTAAAAATGACAAGATTTTGATTTAACAAGATTTTAAAAAACAAATAAAATTTGTAACACTATTCCCACAGACATTTAATTCAATTAATTACTTTTATTGCGCATTTTTCTCCTTAAATCTAATCATTTTGAGTTTAAATTGCACAAATTTAATACAGCTAATGCTAGCTAATGCTTAAGCAAAATAATAACGTTATCGTATTACAAAAAAATTATTATTGAGGAAGGTAAGTATGCAGAACATCAAAATCCTGTTCGATTGTGATTGAAGACAATGGTGTGATTTTGTTTATCATGATCGATTTTCAATTCTCTATTTCCTCTAAAAATTAAATAGATTTTGACGTTTTTAATTTCCAGAGATTTGTCTGATTTCTATTTTCTCTCTTTGTTTTATTTTATTTTATTTTTATTCATTTAGATATTTACTTTTGGTCCCCCTCAAATATCTGCTTTTTATTACCTTTTTTTTTGTGACAAAGTGTCTTAAAATCAAAAGTTCTTAAAATTGGGAAAGAGATTGAAATTTTGATTGGCTGTTCTTTTGTTTGCATTATTTACGAAACAAATATAACTTGTATTTTGTCGTTTTAAAAAAAAAAAAAAAAACAATGTAAGTGATTTGCGATATATTTTGAAAAAAGTGGCTTGACTTTCTATTGCCAAAGCTAATGAATGCTAAAATAGAATTTCAAAAAAATGACAATACGAAATTTATGTTAAATATTTTTTTTTCTTTAATATGAGCTTATCATACAAAAATTTAAAACTCACAATTTTGAATGTTTCATCGCTTACGTTGATTTTCTTTTTTACGGCACTATTATCATCAAGCACAGAGCTCCAGTTAAAATTTAAGCATTGTAGCTAGTCAAAAAAGTGGCTGAAATTTCGATTGACAATACATTTAATTTAGATATTAAATGACGGTATCAAATTAGCAAGTCGTGGTTATGAAATGATTGATACTAGCGGACACAGCTCTGTACTGGTGTTGAGAACTCTAGTTGGTCTGAAAGTGATCGCAATTTTAATTGACGACAAATTCTTCTTGGCAATAAAATTCTGACAAATTTTATTCGCAGCAGTTAGGAAACTATTGATACTTGTACTGTCATCAGGCGGTAAAACCTAAGTGTAGATTTGAATGCTCTAGTTTGTCGATTTGTGTTCTAAACTTTAATTTCAACATTCCAATCAAAGAGACATGAAGATTTAATAAAAAGTAATAGTGAAAGAATTGGAGGGAATATCCTGTTAAGAATATTTCTCAATGTTAAATACGATGATCTCGGGGTTTTTAAAGCATTACGAACGCCTTCAACAAGATGTATGTAATAAAAAGAAGGAATGCTATTGGAGGAAACTGATTACCATTAATCCTTTTACATAACTGCGCAGAACGCCATCTGTTGGATTTTAGAAATTATTATTATTAACATTGAGAAATATTCCTTGATTAATATTTTGAAATGTTTAATTTGTAAAATGTTTAATTCATTACAAATTAAACATTTCAATTAAATGTTTTAATTGAAATGTTTAAGTTGTAATGAACTAAAAGTTCATTGGGGTGAGGTGTTTAGAATATTTCTTAATGTTAATAATAATAATATCTAAGATCCAACAGATGGCGCTTCGCGCAGTAATCAAAAAGGATTAATTGTATTTAGTTTCCTTTGTTCCATGAACATCATTTCTCGTTTTTGTTATTAAATATACTTTGTTAAAGGCGTTTGTAAGGCTATTAATCCCCGAGATCATCGTATTTAATATATCCTATTCCATCTCATCTCATCATTGTTTCCACAAATAATTAGGTTTTACACAATTTAATTAGGTTATGCTTAGTCATTAAAATGCAAATAAAAGAACTGACTTTTGAAAAACTGCATGAATGTTAATTTCGAAGGTATTTCATAAGTGTCGTCAAAACAAAAAAAAGTGGCTTTCATTTTCGCTTTAATCAGTTGTAAGATTTTCGTAAGATAAAATTTACAATGAGTTTAATTAATCTCAGCAAAATTGAAACGCCGATTTTATTAAACTTATCAATTTTCGTATGCAAATTCTTGAGAAAATTCTTTTCACTTCTGTTAAAATCAATTCATCTTGTGATAAAACAAGAGACTGATTTAGTTCTTTTTTGGAACCTTGTTATAAAACAGGTATAAAAATGAAATGATATTGAGAAGAGGAAATAACCTTGTCTTCTGGTTTTCCGTCGCTTTAAAAGTGGGCGACGCCCAATCTTATGTATGCGAATTGTGTCGGAACAAAAGCTTTTGCTGTGCTAGTATAACGGAACGAATTTTTCTTCTTTTCCCTCCCTATTTGTTTATTTTAAAACATAACAGAAGAAAGTTTTATCTTACATATTTAAATCAAAGTTCTCTTAAACACGGTAATTATTGCTCTTATAATGTTACATCGATGACGAACAGAATCAAATGATGAGGGATGTTTCATGTAGACAGTTTATGCATTATGTCCATTTTTACATTGTGTCCATATTTTATTGGTAACCGTAATATCTTCTTCATTTCCTTAAAAGGTCCTTGGATGAAAAACAAGAGCTTCTGTTAAGAATTAAAATGGCGTCTTTAGCAAAAAGAATGAAATGGGTGTTGGCATTGCCCTTCCCATTCAATAAGGCAGTCCATTGTTGATTTGGCCTTTTAAACAACCCAGTTTGGAATATTTAATGTGTTTTCCAAAATATTTTTTAGGCCTTGATCTGGCACAAATAATGTTGGGTATTTACAATGAAAATAATATACAATGAGCCGAAAGTTTTATTCAATTGGAAATTTTATGGCTAGGCATTTAAGTGTGAAAGGATTTTTGTCTATTTCAAATTAGTCGAGGTTTTGTTTTTAAATCAAAGTCGGTTGTTGAAATGTTCCACAACTATTTTAACAACGGGTCGAAAATTTTCACCGAATTCTAGGAAAATAATTCAATTTTTCATATTTCTATTAAATAATTGACGATTAGAGTTGAAGGTATTTTATTTACAATTACATTTTTACTGGAGAACACTTCGAAAAAATACACAAAACTGACAGAGTTATACAAACACAACTAATAAAGCTAAAATAATGAAATTTTTTTTAATATTATCATTTTTGTCCTTGCCGGTGGAGTTTTCATTTTCATGCTATTAGATTAAAAAACACGCTTTTAGTTGCTCATCTCTTCAAAATAAAGACTAACAGAGTTCGGTATCTTTTGTCATGATGCTTTTTATCAGGGCCTTGTTCATGATAGTTAAACTTGACTTCAATTAAGCGATTTTTTTCATTTCAAGAGCGTGTAAAAAACCTTTTTCTTCAGTATGGCACTCATTTCGATAATACCAAAAGTGACAATTATCAACATTTGGCGTCAATGACAGTTTGGCTACTTTTTACACTCTCTAAAATACATTAGTAGTACCATCGGGTCCCGCAGTGGACTGATCGTTAAGACACGGTTCCCAGCAGATCACCGAAGTCAAGCATCACTGGCTGCGGTCAGTGTGCGGGTGGGTGACCACTTGGATCAGTCTGCGTAGGGACCGAGGGTGTGCGGTATTGGTCCTCGTTAAACTGTGCTACCGTAAAGTGCTCGACTTCGCGTGCAGGTCGTTGGGCTACCGAAGCGGGGGTGCCATCCCCTCTGCAGAGGATCAAAATTGTGATGGCATGTCTTCGGATCATCCTCAGGGATGTTTCCCAGACCGTCGCCAATAGCCCATTGTGCAGCTCTAGTGCGACGTAAATGAACTACAACTACAACAACAGTACCATCGGAAACAGCGCCACTTTTGTGGAACTAATATTCAGCCTCTTAGAGAGCGCCTTTATGTTTTTTTTTACTTAATTTTCTCTGGACTAATTGTTTTCACAATTTAATTTCTTATTGTTAGGAAATTTTTACACCATTTTTATATTTATAAAATTTTTCAATCATTGTTTTTACATTTATTACTCTAGTTTTCATTGTTTAAACTTTTAAATTTCTCTTTTGTTATGTTATACTTTAACTACTTTTTATGTTATTCAACACAATTTTCTAAGTAATTTTGCACTTTATTATTAACCTTTGCACCCTAATATGCGAAACTAATCTTGTGCCATGTCATTTTATCCATGTTGTTATGAATGAGGATTAAGGGTATGGGATACCCAGGAACCTCAATAAGCCTAGGCTTAGAAGCCACAATGACTTCTCTAATAATTTTGCCTTTTGTATTAGATAACATTTTTTTACTTCAATTTGTTAATATTATCAACATTAATTAGACATCAGTTCGTCAATAAAAATATGGAATGACGTTAAAAATACATATAAATAGGAAGTATTTAAAAATTCTCCTGTATAGAAACCCATTGCATATCACCTAATAATTAAGATTTTTTACATAATTATATAATGCATCTAATAATTTTGCTAGGGACTGAATAAATATATTTATATACTCTCAACTCAATACTTCAAAGTTGAAGTTAAAAAAATTTCGAGATATCGAGTTTTTGAGATAACAAGTTCAGAATTGAATATGTTCTAAAAAGTAGAAGGATATATTCTAATGTATTACAATAAAAAATAGAGTCATGATACATGTGAATAACTATTAATAAATATGTTTGTATTCATAGTTAATTATAAGTCTAAATACAACAATGATTATTTTATTTTTAAAAGTAAGAAGTAAATAATTATGCATTAAATAGAAAAGAATTGGTTTAAATATATTTACATAGTGATATTTCTAAAAAATCTTCATACTTTCTTTTATTTCGAAAAATAAAAATATTCAGCATAACGAGATTTTGAAAAGAAATTGTTCGGCATTCAAATTATCATTAAGAGGATAAATAATAGGAGAAATATAATTTCTTTGACTTAGCAATGTTTTCGAGATGTCGAAATCGACAGAGCATCATTGCCTTTAATAACAGTATGGCAATTTTTTTACGTTTATCCTAAACGAATTACTTTTTACAAGTCCCAGGACTTTTTTCGTCACTTGATCTGAAATTTTTTAAAGTGCAGACAGAGAAACCTGTTTGTCAACAAAATAAAAATGATTGATCGACTTAAGACTTTATGAACTGACAAATTAGACTTTATAAATTGACATGACTTAATTCGTGACATTGTTTGGATATTTTGTATCGCGGAGGGGGGGGGGGGGGAGTGTTGTTATCAGTTTTTAATGAAGTTGAATATTGAAAATTATTTAATGTTACTTCAGAGCGTGCGAAAGTTGCTTTACTTTTGCCGTCATGTTTTTATTTAAATTCGTGTAATTTGAAATAAATAAATAAACAGTTTTCCAAATAAAACTTTTCTAAGAATACTAACAGAATGCAAATTCTAAAGTAATTCATCACATGAAGTTGTAGATTATCCAACTTTAATTCTGATCTACATCAAAACGTTGCTATCATCACAACATATTCCAGTTTACGAAAGCAGGTCGTAGTTTTTCTTTTGCCATTCGTTGTTGCGAAAAAAATATTGCAGCTTTATAATTGAAATAATGTATTTAGCATTGTTCACAATAATTGTATTTTGATAAAACGCCTTCACTTTGATAAGTTTGTATCCATTAGATAATTTTAAACGCTTTATTGTGTTCCATATTTCAAAAAGTGCATCATGCAAAATCTTTCAATGCGTAAATTCCAATTTTCTCCTTGACGTCTAAACTTCTACTGAATGATGATTGCTATTATTATTGTTACATTAAATGACAATCTTTATATAAAGCATTATTATTATTTCAAATGGTGACCTTTATTGTTATTATTTTGAATATTAATCTTTATCGTCTGTATTTATAAATCTCTTACATAACCTTGGAGAAGAGACTGAATTTATTTCTTGCCTATGGCAACGGTGTTGTGTCAATTATTTAAAAAAAAATGACTGGCATTCTGTAATCGATAGAAATTTTTAAAAAAAAATGTTTGTGATATTAAATTATTTGGACACTCTAAGACATGTTTGAAGTACGCGAACACAATGACTCGAATATGTATACTTAAGCAATTCTGTATTTTAATGACGCTTTTAAATTACAGAAACATTAAATTAACAACGTTCATCTGATATAGGTTTTATAAAATATTTTTATTTGCCTAATTTTATCCTACTAAATGGCAAATGTTTATTTTTTTTTTTACTTATCATGCTTTGCTAAATTATCTAATATATGCGATAAAATATTTTTTATAAAAATAAAATATTTTAATAAATAAATTAAACTTAGTGTTTTTTAATTATTACATAAAAATGTTAAATTTTAATTTTTAGAAATTTTTTAAGATGTTGTAGCTCTAAGATCTTAACATCCAGTTGTTCTCAAGATATTGTTAAGATGTTCTTATAGTGCATTTCTTTCACACATTGGACATGAAACAAATTCCACCAAAATCAAATGTTTATAAGCGATTAAATCCCACCATCTAAAAGATTACTTAAATTGAATATCTCATTTTTCGTATGTTACCTGGGCCGATTTTTCTGGCTTGAATAAAAAAATTCCTAAAAAATGATAGTATTCGTTCATAAAGAAAATGTTGTTAATATTGTCAGAGATGATTGAGCTCCGGAAAAAATCCGGATTTTTTAGCTACCCGTGATCCGGAAGGTTTTGGAAATCCAAGGGCCAGAAGTTTTAAGAAATCACCGATCACATTTATGTATAAAAACTTCTGTGCATTTTATTTAAAAATATTAGAACTTATTTATACTTGCCATCTCTTTCATTTGTAAATATTTTTTCTGGTAGGATAATAAATGTGATTAGAGATTAAAGTAAACTTATTCATAATTATTTATTTAAATTACGCTGCATATAATTTATTTAGAATTTCATGTTTTGAAAATATCTATGATTTAAATTTATAAAGACATGAATTTTTTGAAATTCGCCATTCATGATTTTACTCAAGAAATTTTCAGGATTTTTGAGTTGGGCTCACAATCACCCCTGTATTGCGTAATTGTATAAAAAATATTGTATTACGTAATTCTCATAAAATTTCAAAGTTATTTGAAAAAATACATTTTAAATAAAAATAAATAAAAAGTTAAAATCGGTTAAGACACAACACCCACCCCGATTACTCATGGGAGTCGTTTGTGGAGACGGTTGCTGCGTATCCCTTCAATAATTATCTTAAGTTCCCTTCAATATTTTTGACAGAATTTTTTTTCCTTCATGAGTTATCATCGATTTAAAGTCATAAACATAAAAAAAAAAAAAAAAATTTTTTTTTTTAAGAGTGAAATTTCTATATCGACGGTGTATTTTAATTTCGTCCCCTCAAAAATTGGATCCCGTCACGCCATGTGTGCTATAACACTTGTTTGCTCGACAATATAATCAGAAACTATATTCCAAACCATTGACTTCATTCGTGAAATCTAGCTTGGATCCACGATTCAAACCAATATATCATTTGCATTAATCTCGAGACCTCAATCTTTTAACAAGCATCTTCCAATTTAACAAATATCGTCTGCTTCATTAGTTCTGAAAAGAAGCATTTGTTTATATCTTTTGACTCCACTCGTTTAAACTCGAAACAAAACTATAAGCATTTATCAGAAGACGAACGAAGAATACAATAGAATTCTAACGGGTGCAAAAAAGAATTCTTTTGTTTTTATTCGACTCTAGTGAACGTTGTTGCCAATAATGGTTTGAAAGAGACACAATTCGTGTAACAAAAGATCCTTTTAGGATGGAACAAGATCAATAAATCGTTTGAATGATCATCATCATCATCATCTTACGTGCCGTATCTTGCGACACACATTTGGTGGAGCCTGGTTTGTTAGATAATAAACACGTTTTCTTTGATGCTCTGTAAGAGTCGTTGTTACACATCTCCTTTCATAATACATGAATGTAATTGTTCTGTGTGGAAAAGAATAAATATCTTCGTGTTATTTAATTATGGGTATATTGAAGTGAATAAATGAAATGAGTTTTGACCTTCAAATTAATTTTTAGTACATGCTATTATAATAACAAATGCGAAATTTAGTTGGTTTGACAGATGCAGCAAAGCGAACATATTCTATTTTCTTGATCCAATTTCTTTGAATATAAAGATTAATTAATGCAACAATACTATTGAAAGAATCTCTTGAAAATTAATTTTATGGGTTGAAAACTGATACATTGAATAAGGCTAGTTTGCATGAGAGTTTTTTTTTATTCATTTCAATCGTATTCTATAGGCCGTAAATATTTACATGGGTAATATTGGAATGAACTCTAGAAATGTTTATTGCCATTCGTTTGATCAATCTCTTATTCTGATAAAAGCTGATTGCTCTTAGGATCATCTTTTAATAAAACAGAGCTAACTCTTGACCTAGAAAAAAAAATTAACGCCTTTGTTAATTAGCAATCGCTCACCTCTGTTATGTTCTGAATATGAATTTGCGGATTCCAATTTCTAGATTAATAGATATTCTTTGGGGGAACAAATGAGAAACATTACGAAGTCAATTTTCGATACTGAAATAAGATTTAAGAACATATCTAGCAATATAAATTTGTTTGAAAAGAGGAGTACAGTTGTCCATGCAATACTCCGTTTTAAATATGTTTTATCATAAAATGTTGCGTAAAAAGGATTACTCTGATATAAAGGAGCTCGCTTAGAACAACTTGTTTTTTTAATTTTATGCTAATGAGAGCAAAAGAAATCTGGATCTTCTTTGTTAATTAAGAAATCATACCAGGTGTGCTTTGATAAACCAGAATTCGACGACGACCAGTTTATTTTTATGTTATAAAGAGAAACAGTATTGTTTAAAAACTTTAGAGATATCTATGAAAATTTCTTAAAACTTTTTATCTCAATAAGTTTTAAGGATTTTCAATGCTAGAAATATTTAGTACAGATTTCTCTTTGTAATATATTTCTCATTTACTGTTTATCAAATATTAATTTATTTTAACAATTTTTATTTATTTATTATTTTTTTAAAAACTTTTTTTGAAGGTAAATATTCTTATTTCTTTTGAGACAGCAATTGGGCACTTGCAACTCTAGAAAAAGACGATCACTGATATACAGGCACATGACCTATTACTTCAGCCTTTACCTATTACTTAACTTTTTGACGCAAAATTCTTATTAAACATATTTTTCATTTATTATTATTTTGGAATAGTTTAAGTCAAAGTGAGAGAAAAATATTATATTTAGCATTTTAATAATTTCTGAGTATGAAACACAGCATGAAACATCGGTTCTCTTTTGCATCTCTACAGCATGAAACATCTTTTTTCGAAACAAATCTTAAAAAACAATCATTTTTCAAATTTGCACTTTTTTGAAGTTATTTAGATCTAAATTTCTTTAATTTACAAAACCAATTATTGATAAGTTTTTGAATATGAATGAAAAAGAAATCAAACTACTTTTTATGGATTTTATATTTTAATGCAAATATAATTCCGATAGTCTAACAGATTTTTTATCAGCTATTAGACTGTTTTTAATAATTATAAAATACAAAAATATATTTTTTTCTTGTAATTAATGCGTCAGGGAAAAAAAATATATATATATACATATATATATATATATGTATATATATATATATATATATATATATATATATATATATATATATATATATATATATATATATATATATATATACAAAAGGGGCACCGGTGTCTCATCTGCATCAAAGGGTTGTACTATATTTCTTTCTTCCGGAACCATTTGTACCTTATTGCCACTTAATGTCAGTTTTTAGGGAGGTTTCGCCCTTTTACGTCAACTTCCGTACGTAAGATTTGAAGCAACTGCGTATGTTCACGTTTACTTTAGATGCTAAGTATCGTTACGTTATGTTGGCTTGATGAACACTAAAAAGAAAAAGCTACAAGCACGCCTTTTATAGCTGTTAAATGTATGCCTACCTTCGAGCTTAAAACATTTGAAGAAATATATTGATGGAATTTAAAAATGAATCGTGAAATATTATATTAATTGGTCGAACGAAGAGATCTTCTACTTCCATTGTAAATGTTTGTTTTGATTTTTTAGTTAAAGTCAAAATGATATTTCACTACGTTAGCGGTTTTTTGCGCAATCTCTTTACGGATATTCTTTTCATGGGCGCATTTTACCAGAATCTTAAGTACAGAAGCGTTCGGGAGCTAACGTAATAAATTTGCGAAATTTTCCTATCAAAAAGAAATACATTGCTATACAAACGTAACCGATTACCAAATTTTTTCTCTCAAAATATTGTTATTATAAAAAATGTCAAAAGAATGTTAACGACAAACCAACTGTTGAAATCGCGATAAAATATTTCAGTAGCTGTAAAACATTAAATGAGGCGTTTCTTCGCTGAAAGGAAAATATCTTTCATTTCAGAAAAACGCATTAGCACGCAGTTAGAGTCAAGTCCTCATTTTCTTTTGCACCCACAGATAGAAAACTATTTAAAAATGTTGCAAATATTTCGTTATTATTAGAAAAATCTCTCTGGGGAGCCTCTTTCAATTTTAATGAGATAGTATTTCAAAATCAATGCAGTTTTAATTTAATCATTTGAAAACGAGGAAAGCGAAGCCTCGTCGTTTTATGAGTCAGATATAAAAATGAAAAAACGAGTTGTGTAATTTTAAACTTAGAACGAATAGAGTTGTGTAATTTTACAGAAAATAATAGATCAATGTTGTGTTACTCATTAATCAAACTGAAATTTTGAGCGTTAGTGTTAATTTTTCTTAGCTATAAAAGTAAGGTTTTTAAAAAAAAAAAAAAAAAAACTTCTTCCTCATTCATGGAAAGGTAAACTCTTTTGGCGGAAAAAAATGCCTTATAATTAGAGCCCGGATTTTGATGCCCTAAAAAATCTCAACTAATGCCCTTAAAAAGTGTAAAAAATGCCCTTAAAAAGTGCAAAAAATGCCCTTAAAAATGCGCTAAAAATGCCTTATGACATGACTTAAATAAAGTAAATGTCTTAAAAATTATTATGAGATATTTAAAAAAAATATAAAGCAATGCAATACTTGTTCTAAAATTCATTAAAGTTTGAAAAATATGTTTTATATCCTGAAATAACAAAAATAGGGAAAATGTATTGACTCCAAAACATTTTCATTTTGTATAGAAACTTTAATGAATATAACAACTTCCATTTCATAATATTACTAAATATCAGAATTACATTGGATTATTAAATGATTTTTGATGTTTTGAAGTGTAAACGAGCATCTCTTGTCTGAAAGTAAATTTTTATACCTGGAAAAGCTTCTCACAACGTCTACTGATGTTATTGGTGCGTACTTGAAAAAGACGGTCTCACTTACTGACAATTTTTCAATTTGAAACGATGTTGCTTCACCTGTTTATATCCTAGAGATTTTCTTCATTGTTTGGAAGCCAGTGTTCTTCTCCAAAACTTTGTTCAATTTAGCTGCTACACTTTGTGCTATCTTTCCCCTTGCTTTTTGCAACACTTGACACACTACTTCAATATAATTTATTGCATCGCAAAGTTCCAATTCTTGTTTCTCCAAGCTTGCAATTGTCGAGGATACAATAGCAAAGTTAGACTTGATAAATGATAAGTTTCCTTCGATTTTATCAGAGGCCAACACGTTTTACGCTATCTTAATTGATGCAGCATCTCCTGAATCAAGACAAATTATAAGAAAAAATCTTGCATTTCATGTAATAAAAATGCCCCCAAAAATAATAAAAATTGGAAAAAATTAACAAAAAATTTTAAAAATGCTTAAAAATGCAAAATACGCCCCAAAATTTGAAAAAAATGCCCTATAAATCTAAGAAAATGCTCTAAAGGACAAAAAATGTCCAAAAATGCAAAAAAATGCAAATGTCATCAAAATCCGGGCCTTACTTATAATTATAAAGAATCAAACCTCGATATCACGAATTCGAAGGGTTGACATACAAAAAGTTCGGGACATTGAAAAATGTTTATGAAAAGTCTCAGAAAATGATTTGCCTCCATTTGGCGAAACACCAAAGTTCGCCCCGACAATACCGAATTACCGAAGAAAGACAACCTTAAATGTGGAGAATGATTGTTTTTCCATCGCTTTGTCAAAGAGATATTTGCAAGTGACGTTGTGTGGGTGTCTCAATCCCGATTGGTTGTTGAAACGTACGTTGAAGTCCATCAAGTATTAATTCTCTTCAGTGACTCATTCTGTATTCTTTCACAAAAATTTCAATTCTTTCACTATACTTTAACTCAAAGTCATGTACGAAGCCACGTGAAACATAAACAAACTAATTATGCATTGAAGTTGCCAGGTACACAAAACAGAAATATATAATAGTTATAATAAAATACATAAACAAATAATAAATCTTAGTTAAGTGAAATACTTAGACGAGAAAGAATTATATTTCAACAAATTCGATGTATGATACTGCACTGTATTTAATTAACATTCTAACTTCTGTGGTGAAAATTAGTCCGACTTTAACATGTCATTTTGCTTAAGCTGGTATTGACGTCAACATGTGTGGGTATGCGTATTCTTGAAGTGGAATTACCCAATTAGGTTTTATATTAAACAAATAGATTTTATTCCATTTGTCTTAAAAGCTAATTTTAAGACAAAACCTAATTCTAAGTCAAATACAGACTATTGCATTTGTTATTGTAGTATGTAATATTTTTGAATGTTGCTACTTAAAATACTGGCATTTTATATTGATTTCATTAAAATATTTATTAAGCATTTTATATTATTTTATTTCATCAAGTATTTATTTTAAATTTCTTCGATTAAAATAACCGAAATTTTAAACAAATAATGGATGGTGCAGGTGAAAGACGGTGCTGGCCAAAGTATTCAATAGGAGACTAATATAAGGGAAAACAAACAAAAAAAGGCTCAACCTGTACCCTAAATAAGGAAATTAGTAACTTGTCCGGCACAGCAGCTGATCGATACCCGGTTAGTTAAGAGAAATTTCTTCCGGTCAAATCCTCATCCGGCTCGTACCGACCACAGTGCAGACGTAAAATATCCTCAGTGGTAGATGGGTCCTTGCCATCAGGTTAACCGTGGGAGAATCTCGTGGTTCCAAATGCTGGTTAGTTGTATCAAAAAGTCCTCCACGAAGGTAAATTTCTCCCTTGTGTTCAAAATGACTGAACATTAGTAGCCGTAAACCCTAAATTGGGTCTGTTGTTCAATAATATAAAAATAAAATTGTTCAGCCTGTCATATTTCGTTTTAAAAAATAATCTGAGTCATTTCTTTTATTTCAAGTCGTAGAATTGCATTGTATAAATATATTTGTTGTTTTATTAAATTGAAATAAGATGGTTTCTTATAATCGATTATATATTATTAAATAGTAAATTTTTTTCATAATTTAATTTGGGTTCTGTCTTTAAATTAACCCCTTCTCTCTTCGAAAAAAAATTTCTTCTAGGACATTGACTTAATTAAAGGGACTTCAAGTTAAAGATGGAATACTCACCCTTGCGTCCTGGAAAATACAATTTAACCCTAAGTTGTACTTATTTCTGAGTTTTCCTTTGAATGGGTTCTCTTTTTGAAATATTATAGGTGGTGTTAAGTACTTTATTTACGTCGCTCTAGAGCTGTACAATGGACTATTGGCGACGGTCTGGGAAACATCCCTGAGAATGATCCGAAGACTTGCCATCGCAATTTTGATCCTTTTCAGAGAGTATGGCTCCCCTGCTTCGGTACACTGACGACCTGTGCGCATAGTCGAGCACTTTACGACACAACAGTTTAACGAAGATCGGTCACCCACCCGCTTACTGACTGAAATCAGTGATGCCGGTGTTCTATTGGGAACCGTGTCTTACGATCAGTCCACTGCGGGACTTTGAAATATTATATTTAATGAATATAATTTAATAAAAGTCATTTAATGTAAATTTATTGCGTGCTACATAGGGAACAGAGGTTCAACTACCAGCGATGACGAAATTAATGCACATTCGCTAAAGCAAGATCTAATGACTGATCTAATAAAATATTAAATAAAAATAGAGTGAATTTTCCTTTTATATTTTTTTAAATTGGTTTCTGAATGATATATTTGAATCGTTAAGTATTTTCAAATTTCCACAAAACAAATAAATATTCAAATGAATATTTCATTCACGTATAATTTACTATTTATACTAAAGAGATGGTGTTTGATTAGGCGTGACAAATTGCGCGATCGATTTCAGAACGATTTCTGGAAAGGAAAAGTTTTTTTTTTCACTCGATTAATAATAACATAATTTCGAATAATCAAAAACACTGTAATTTACTTCTCTTTATAAGAGTTGAAATACATTAAAAAAACTCAGTACAAAAGAAATAAAACTTTATTTTTCTCAAAAAAAAGAAATATAAAATGTTTGTTTCAAAACAGAGCACTTTTATATAGAAAAAAAAAAATCAATATTTTAAAAACAAACATCTTCATTACGAGGAAATTAAATGCTGAAAAATCAACTAGTCATTGTTTGACTTCTTTTTCTTCTTTTCAACATACAATAATAATTCCAGTGAAATTTTAAACTAGCGTAAAATAACGTCACGGGGTTATCACCGTGTACTAATTAATACGAGAAATTAAAAGCACGCATTTTGGAGAACATGGAAAGCATTTTTACGATCGGATGGATATTAACAAACAAATTTTAAAAATCAGTCACCCTTGCAGCCGATAATTTTGTTCTTTACTTAATAGACAAACAAACCACTTGAATTTTTTTTTCTCGGTGAACTAAAGAAGAATTTTTTATTTTTTATAATGTTTACAAAATTAATAAAAGTTATCGTGGAAATTTTAATTTTTGAGTGCAAAAATAATGCTTGTAGCTCCTTTTAGAAAGTCAGAAATGCAATTCTAGCAGAAAACCAAGAATAATTTAAGATACGTCTATAAATTATTCTTCGTTTTCTGATAGAATTGTATTTCTGACTTTCTAAATTAAAATAAGACAAACTTGGTTTTAGCGCTTTTCTTGTTTGATTTTAAATGTCATTTACTTTTTTTGTCTTTTTCTGAATATGTGTTTAACAGTTTTATTCTTTGGTTAGAATTGTAGTTTCTTTTTAATATTGTTTGAAGGAATCCTGTAACATTATCTTAAGAATATTCGCAAGAGAGTATCGTTAATCGTTCAAGCTTTTAATCATGCAACCTCCTGCTTTATAAATCACTGGAGCATAAAACGCATACTACGCCCTCTGCCTAAACAACAACAATCTGGTCCCAACCCCATTTGACCTTTGAAAAGAAATCAACGCCTCCAAATAAAATTTTAAAATAAATGTAGGTCATCCATTCAAATGGTCATTTTTCTCAATAAAATAAAGAGGTCTAGAAAATTTTCTTGAAGAATCTTCGTCTTTCCTGTTTCGACATCGCGCATTTATTCGTCAATTATAGCTGTTGTATTAAAAATTTTTCTGTTTTAAAAAAGTTGTAGAATTCCGAAATTATGTCGTTCTTAAACTTCATTCCTTTGCAACATTTCCTCTCTGAATGCCCTCGCTCGCATTATCCATTCAGATATTAATTTTCTTTCAGAAGCAAAAGTTGCAATTTTCGAATAATTTAATCTTGTATCATGATAATCTTTAAAACAGAAAATTAGAAGGATTCAGGGCTCAAAAATTATATTGCCCCCTATATGTTCCGAATATCTAATAAAAATTTGAAGACCTTACAATTCAAATTTTTTTCGGCTATTATTAAATAAAATAATAATTAAAAATTCATTTTTGATTCGAACTATCTTTGAAGAAATATTTTTCAAATCATTTAAAAAGATCTCGAGATATGGCGAAATACGCAAAGAATTAAATTAACATTAAGGGGTTCAGAACTTTCGACTTCTCTTCTGAGCTAAGTATTGGGACCTTCATTTTCTAGATTGCGGCAATCCCTTATATTTTAGAATCATTATCTATCGGGGGAAAGAAAAATTGAATGTTTATTCGGAAAAAGTATGTTCTTTTGTCTGATCTCGTAGCTTAAAATATCGTCTGCACAAACTAATTATCATAAATGTATATAAAATTAGAATAAAAACTCATTTAAATATGAAGTTATGAACTAATTTCTATTTACTAATCATTAAGATCCGATAAGTCCATTTGATGTAATCCAATTCAAACATTGCACGTCTACGTAATCATAAATTGTTTTAATCGAAACATTTGCTTACCTCCAAAGAAATTAACTGATTTTAAATGTTCTTACAACAAATGAAACATTCAATTTATATTCAAAAAATAAGAATTTTTTCGAAAAAATATAAATCGAGAATAAGGATTGATAGCAAATCTGATAATAATTTCAGTTGAACCTAAATAAATGAAAAAAAGAGCATTTATATAAAACTACATTTTACATTTATATAAAACGGAATAGAAAAAACGAATTTTTAATATGAAAAAATATGTTTTTTTTGTCTGATTTCGTAACTTAAAATATCGTCTGCACTAACTAATTAGCATATTTGACTGCAAACTGATTAGCATATTTGAGGTCACTCCTTTGAACCATTAAGTTTGGGTGCTAAGTGCGTGAAAATCCGATCATTAGATTCTTTTTTTTTTTTTTTAATTTGCGCGTTACAAATATTTTTTAAATTCCTTTTCACAGATTTAATAAGTACATTCATATGTATTCTTTAATGTGCACTCGGAAAACATGTTTGATCATGTATCTCGGATATATAATTTGTCAATTAACATGCCTGGTGATAGACATGTAAGAAGTTTGAGTTGAGAAGTTCTGAAAGGTTATAAATTACCAATTTGATTACCATTTTGTAAATCCCTGTAACCGTAACTTAACAAATGGCGTTCTTTATTATTATTGTTGTTTTAAAATTGAAGCCAGATGTAATTCCTGATTGTTATTTTCCATTTAATTCAAATGTTAGCTGAAATATAAATGCCACAAACTATGTCTGACGTACAAAGGAAAAGAAATGATTACTGGGTAACCTCTTAATTGTCCGCCGCGTATATATCTAAAGACGGCAAACCGGAGTCATTTGTCATCCTCCGGAGATATGACAAAATACGCAAAAATAGAAATGAATATTAAGAAGCCCAAATTATCGTCTGCTCGCCTGACTGGACTATAGAAAAAAGTCTTTTTGCTCGGAGAGAGTATGTTTTTGTGTCCTATTTCGTAACTCAAAATATAAGTCTGGTTAATTAGCATATTTAAGATTAGACTTTATGAAAATCTGGTAATTAAAATCTGAATTTATTCAGGGTGATGGCTAAACGAATCGAAAAATTTTTGCAAGCTTATTTATAAAATTTGATTGACCAAGGATAATTCCATGCAAAAAATCGTCCGAAAGAAACAATATTTCAGTTTCTTTATTTGCGAAAAGAAAGATGTATATTTGTTACGATTTTTAGATGTCAGTTTTATTAATTCTTATTACTTGTTAATTGAATATTGTTGTTAATAACTGTTATCATTATTAATAATAAATCAAGCAAAAAAGAGACTGCGAAACGTCGTTTCAAAAGTTGGCGATATTGATATACGTTCGCGATGGGAGTTTGGCATCCATTTGGCGTACACTTAAAATAGATGCAAACATAGATAAGTCTCGGTTAGTGACAATTTATGCTTAAAATTGAAGAAGAAAATTGTACTGTAGATGTCCTTTGTTTATTAAAATCACATCGAAAGGCAAAATAGACTTGCGCTATAGATAAAGATGGAGGCAATTTAAAGAAGCGTTTGATATTTTCCCATAGTATAAAATGAGGCGGTCATTTTTAGAGGGGGTGAGAGAGTTCAGTGGATGGTGTGAAGTAGGTAAAATAAATGCGTTTAATTTTTTTCAGTGAAGAGAACGTTTTATTACTCCTATGAGAGAAAAGTTAAGAGTGGTAGTAAAATTTATATAATTTATGTAAATGCTTATTTTGTTATTTTTTGATGCAGTTCATTTTTTTTTCGAGGTGTATTTCCTTTTTTATAAATATTTCTTTTTATAAATATTTCTTTTTATGTAACAAATTTTATGTAAAAAAAAAAAAAACATTTATTTTTTATGGAATATATAACAGACATAATTTGTTTCTCAAAATGTTGGACTCCCTCACATAGTGAGAGGGTCCGAACCCCTTTGGTTGTGACGTCGAGGGTTTAACATAAGTACTTGTTACTATAATTAAAATACAAAATTTCTAAATTTAAATTACTATAGGGGAGCGGGTGCTGACGTAAATATAGGGCTAGTGTAGACAAATGAAATATTTCTGTAATTTATCTTTAAAAAAATTCATTGTAAGTTTTGACAGATTGCCAAAACTTCATCACATTTTCATATGCAGTTACAAAACAATGAATTTTTAAGTAATGACCAAGCATTGGTTTTAGCTTGTTAAAATTCATTCAAAAATTCTTCAAATTTATTCAAAAAAGATACTACAGACCCGATGGCTCAGGGGATAGAGCGTTCGCCTTCCATTGAGGTGAACCGTGTTCGAATCCCAGCAATTCCGCATCCGGCTTGCACCGACCATAGTGCTGGCATGAAATGATCCTCAGCGGTAGACGGATCATGGGTTAGAGTTTTCTTTGCTTTCAGACTAACCATGGGAGGTTTACATGGTTTTCCTTTCCCTGTAATGCAAATGCAGGTTACTTAGTTCCATCAAAAAGTCCTCCACGAAGGCAAATTTCTTGATCCAGGCGTTCCCTTGTCTTCTGGATTGGGTTCAAAATTACAAGGCTATGGAGTTGAAAATTAGTAGTCGTAAACCCAAAATTGGGGCGTCTGTTCATAGACGGTTATAAAATAGAAAAATACTAGATATATTCAAAATAATAATTAGTAAGCATTTTTGGCAAATATGCAAGAATTCTCCACACAAAGCCCCACCTTTTCTAATTGAAATTCAAATCTAATTATTAAGTGAAAGCAAAAAATACTCACTAACAAATACATATCATGCATAATGAACTCTGTTCTTAAAAACAAAAATCATAACTGTGGCATTTGCTAATGAAGTTAGAAACACTCCATTAAGGCACGATTAGGCGAGAACGTTCTGAAAAAAGAGAGAGTAATTGAAAATCGTGCAAGATCAACGGAAGGAAAGCATTATGAACAATTGCGTTTCTTTAAACCCGTATCATAAAACAATCATTTGAACGAAAAATCGTAACTGCCCAAATGGAAATATTTGATTTCGTTCACTATTGGTGTAGGTCGATACTTGGCTTCAAGGCATGAAACGGACTTCGGTATATTTGCTCATGATTAGAACGAATTAAGTCGGGCGACCTCAATATTACGCTTTAGACACTTTTTACAATTTCGGTTCACTTTCTTTTCTCTTTTGACTGGTTGAGCGAGAAATGAAAAGGAAAAAAAAAAAAAAAATCGGCTCGCAAGTTTGACCACTTTGTTTTGTTATCGTCGGTAATTAGTGATTTTCAATGGAAATTCCTGGAAGCGAGAAATTGTTTCACCAACCGGGACAAAACTTTCGCTCGGTTCAGAAAGTTTAATTTGTTTCAATTCATTAATAGATAAAATTATTATATTAATGGATAATATATATGTTC